>BPLR01014563.1:0-187660 GCA_021605095.1 Caerostris extrusa
ATAAAAAAATTGTAATTATAAAAATATTTTATAAAAAAAAAAATTTGTAAATAAATTATAAAAAAATATTTGTAAATAAATTATAATTTTAAAAAATATTTGTAATCAAATATTTTCATTTCTTACTAAGTGATAATTATAAAGTTTTATAAAAACATTTTTGTTTACTTTCATATATTTTGTTTTTATTCCTAGAAACAGAAAATAGTGCAAATTAGAATAGTATAAATTTAAAAAAAACCAGTTAAATTTTTAAAAACTTATTGTTAGGAAATTTGGGAAGTAAAAAAATAAATTAATGAAAATAGAAAAAATTTCTACAATAGCATAAAATCTTAATAAATAACATATTAATGATAGAATGAGTTTAGATATATTTAACATATTTCAAATAATAATTAATTAAAAAAGAATAAAAATTTGACAAGCAAAACACGATTTAAAAATATATGAAGAATAAGAAAATAATAGTGGGTATAACAAAAAAAAAAATCGTAATAAATATTAAATTTTTTGCATTTTTATATTTATTTAAAAGAAAAATTCATATTATTTTACATTTTATTTTATACTATTATTTTACATTCTATTCATATACATTATTTTTATCCTTCTTTATTTTTTATATATTTTTTTTATATATACTATTATTTGCATTTTACAAAATCTTTATTCTGATATGTATATATTCAATAATTTGAACAACATGCTTTCTATTTTGTTAAATGCACTATAATTTATTTTAAATGTAAACATTTTTAGAAGAAAATATAATTCTTGTACAATAAAGCAACCATTCTGAAAGCTTACAACGGTTTGTCCATATTTTAGCATTAATTCATCATAACTATCTCCATTGAATGATATTATGGGTATGCGTATTTAGTTCGATTAATTTTGGAATTATAAATTGATTTTGTCGACGGCCTGCATTGTTGGGCGATATTAAATTGGGATGAAGCAGACTCTTTTGATTATTGATGCGTATTAGCAGAATCAGAATTCGAAATTGACATCATAAATGAAACATTATTATATATTGCATTTATGATACAATATTTGTAATTGAATGATGATGATGTGTGTGTTCTGCCGGGCTGGAAATTTAACTATGAAGGGATTTTAACTAAATTCTGTTTCGCGATAATTAATTCTTTACTATTTATTTTAATTTAAAAAAAAAAGATTGTTAAAAATTACCCAAGAATCGCTTAATTTTGTTTTTTTGTTTAAATCATTTTTTGAAATTATTTTTTTAAAAATATTATAAAAAAGAAAATAATTGTCTTAAATTGGATTTTAGTTAAAATAAAATTGTTATGGTTTTAAAATAGAATGCAAAAACTAACTTCCGTATCTCATGAAATTGATTTAGAGACAAATTTATTACAAACTAAAACACAATTTTTTTTCCAGCGCATACATGAAATGAATAAATATGTTTTACTATTCTTCCTATTTTAAAAATAAACTATTTAAATAGTTAAAGTTATCCAAATTTTTGCCATACATAAACATAGTCCTCCCTCATTTGAAGTACTTTTTAGAAAAGTAAAAAAAAGGACTTATCTTTTACGTGCGTAGGTAAAAAAATACCCAATAGCCTAGGGCATTTGAAACAATTATGGTTACATAATTCTTTAAATTAACACATGCAGTTTCGAATTCAAAAATCTTCTTCGATAAAAATCCTTAATGGTGCATTAATTCAACTCGCGGCTGTTTGATACTTTGCGCAACTAATCACAGGAAGACGCAAAGTTTAAATCCGTTGCAGTTACTGGTTTCAGAAACAAGGAAAGTCGATGGCGATTATGACCTCGTGTTGATAATCTGGAGAAGTTTACCGAGTTTTCACCCATATGTCAACCAAATACAGCACAAAAGACCTCTATAAATCCTTCCTCAAAATAATATATTATTTTTTTTTCTCAACAAAACGCCAGGTGACTGTTTGTGGCATACAAATCATTAAGATGCATACAAACGTGGCATACATACATTATATGTATATACATTAAAAGGCAAACATACATTGTAGCAAACATTAAAATGCATATATTAAGCATTGTTTATAGCATACAAACGACAGTAAGTGGATCATGAAGACCATCGTTGATTAATAAAAAACAGAATTACATATTAGGTGAATGGCAATGAACTTAGCTGGATTACAGGAGAGCTTAGGTTTTAATTCTCTGCAGACTTGCGTTGCCATCCCAAAACTTTAAAAATGAGGAGATCCGTTGATAATTCTGACAGTTTGCAAAAAATACAAAGATAAAAAAGATGCCTTACATAAATAATAAAACTAGTTATTTCTGAGTTTCCGGTTTTTTTTTATTATACTAACACGCAAATTAGCCCTTAAAGGTTTGGCAGAAGACTCTTTCATTACTAATTAGCAGACTACATCATATTAAAAATGGCTACTTTCATCTAAACTACAATTCATGTCTAACACCTTTCTGTACTTTTATATATCTAATACTTTTCTCAAAAGTATATCTAATAATATATACCTTATCTTCTGTATACTAAAATCTCCCTTTTATCTGTATCTCCCCTTCTATTCAGTGTATAATAAGAAATCTAATTTCTAATGGGACGTTATGAGCTTTACTATATAAAAACTGTTCAAGAAAAAGGCGATCTTCATTTTTTTTTTTCTCAACATTGGAGGACTTTGAAATCATGAGAAAATACTAAATATTTGCTTCGTTTTTTACCCACAAGAAATATAATTGGGCTGCGGTTGAATGAGGGAGAGAATGCTTTTGATTTATTAATGCAACATGGTCTTTTGGACCTGGTTTAAGGGGCTAAACCAGGGAAAACCACTACCACCAACAATACCAACACCAACAGAAATATAAATCCACAAATCTTAATTCATTCCCGACTACGAAAGAACAGGGCTCCAAAAGCATCCAAGTTTATGTGTTTTATGGTGAATAATACATCCTGATTAAACGAGCACAACTCACTTGAGCGTATTACAGTCAAGACGACGCGGATTAAATTCGTTCAGGTATTTATTGTCGTATACGTTCAGTTATTCAGATTGAACTCGTTAGTGATTACGTTTTAACTGTCTCATTCAGAAAGTTCACAAAAGATAATATCAGGAAAATTGATTTTCTTAAGTAACTTTCTTAACTTTTTGTCTGATGCTGTGATAAATGTCATAATTCTCAGTCGAGTAATAGGTAAATATTATTGTTGCACATGTTCTGAGTTTTGAAATCCCAATGTAGATTTAAACTTCTTATATATTTTATTATGATAAAAATTTAAATCCGATATAAATTCATAATTACTATTCCTCGTTACGTTTACTTAATAAAAAATATGCAAATTAGTTCACATTTTATAAAGCAAAAATAATAAATACGAATTATACTGATTTTATTATATTGTTAACACTGCGCAAGCTTTTTTTTTCTCCCAAGAGTTTTTGAAATTCAGAACATTTTAACGTTATATGTGAAAAGAATTTACCATTATGTTTCTCATTTCAAATAAAGATGCTTAGTAAACTGCAAATCCAAGCAAATTTGTAAAGACATTATATATCAAGAGAATAATTATTTAATCTAAATAATTAATACTAATTAAATTTAAATTATTGTATAAATAAAAACTATTTAGCTACTAAGTTATTTTATCAACTCTTGCAGAATCATTGAAGAGTGATATACATTAAGCAATTACCATGTAGTAATATATTTGTTTTCGATTTCGAACGATTTCTTTTCTGTACTCTCGGGATTCATCAAAACCAGACACGTATTCCCACTTCCATATTACACCCTCCCCGCTGGGACGCATGCATATAGAGGGCGCTTTTTAGCCAACAACCCCTCATGTGAATGTCGGCCCCATTTAGACCCCGAACACGTGCGCTGGCATCCAGTTCCGAATTTGCATGGAAGGAAATATGGCACCGCTAGATAGACCCTCCCCCCACGTGGGTGCACCCCTGTCTCTCATTCGAAAACTACCCCCACTGAAACTCTCGCAAACGGTTCTTGTATTGATTGCTGAAACCCCCTTCCCTCCATCCCCAATGCCTTTGTGTTTCTTTGAGCATGCTATGCATATTAAAAAGTATCGATTTTTACCCGATGCCAAACCTACTGAGTAAATTCAGTGTACTGTATTTGCACAAGAACATTACTACTGGAAGGGGGGACGAGAAGGGTTCAACTCCACCCCACCCCCCACTTTTGCCGTTACGCGAGGGGAGACAACGGTTTTTGGAAACTTAGCGTTCCACTTTTTTTTTCCAGAAAGAAAAAGGAGGTTAAAGGGTTAGAAGTTCCTTCCTTAGAGCTTGCCTTGTGTGTGTGTGTGTGCGCAAAGAACGAACTTGAAAGGCAAAAAGTGGAAATTTTTACAGTTGTTAAGGAGTGTATTGGGGGTTGGGGTGGGGGTGGTCGATTTGTATTTGTGTGCGTCGGTGAGTTTTCTTATGTGCATAAATGCATACCAGATGACCTGAAGACCCGTCGGAGATATTGACACTGGATTTTGCCAAGGTGTGTGGTGGTGGTGGCGTAAGGGTTTTTGGAGGGGGAAAGGGGCATTGAAAAGTTTCCAAAGTAACGATTATTTCTTTTTCACGTGCATCGCATTAGGTGAAAGGGGGTTGGATCATTGACTGGAAGACACCTAAAAGAGAGATAGAGAAAAGGAAGTTAAAAAAAATAAAGAAAAAGAAAAAAAAGGTGGAAATGCTTAGGGATAAAATAAACCGACCTAATTTCGGTCAAGGAGGGTTAAGGTTTGGGAAAGAGGATGGGGATGGGGGGAGAGAAAAAGAACCTTTTCGATTTCGGTTCTTGTGGGAAATCGATGCAACGATTTTCTTTGACGAAGAAACTTGTTTTATGCCATCGAATAATTAGACTGGAGAGAGAGCACAGAGGGACGCAGCTGATCGAAATGAATTCGGCTCCCATCTCGAAAGCCAAACAAAATTTCAAAAGAAAAGTTTTTATTTGGGAAGGGTTACGTAGGACGACCCCAGTACGTAAACAAGGGTTTTCTTTTATTCTTAATGTCTTTCCATCCTAGAAGATGTTATCTTTGGATTGGAAGTAGTTGCTGATCAATCAACATCTTCAGAATTATCATCTTAATTGGTGTACATATCGAACTGAAATATTTAAAACTAGCAAATATAACCGGAAGTTACACGCTTTGTTAAAATGTTACGGTGTCGAAATTTAATTTAATAATAAAATAAAAAATTAATTCTAATATCAAAATTATAATTAAATTAGAAATTAAAATTAATATAATTAAGGATTTTTTATAATTCAAAAAAAAAGGAGAAATTAATTTGAATAGAATGGACTAAGTATAACTTCATCATCTTGGATTGGTTTGGCTTGTTGCTCTACGGTCTTAACCCAAGCTCATCCAATGGAGTTTCGAATAACTGCCAAACTATTTCTAACAAGATTCACCTTTTCACGAAGAAATAAAAAAATCGGTTAAATTTATTTTCTAATTAAAATCGTAAATATTGTATAATATTCCATAATAAAGTCTATTTGTAAGGTAATAATAAGGAAAATAATCAATTTGGGAACAAAATGAAAAATTGTTAAAATTCGAAAGACTTGCTATGTTAAGCTACCATGTTGCATATTTACACTATTTGCATTATTAACAAACCCATCAACGGACCCTGGAAACTTTATAAGCTTTTAGTTCTTTTGAATACCCATAATAATTCAATAAATGTTTCTGTGACACAAATAAAACAGACCGGGATCTACAGTTTAAAGTGGATTCCGGAACCACTACAAACATCCATGTCCCTGTCGAATTCGAACAAGAAACATGCGACCCCGATCGCTAGACAATCTGCCATCAGACCACACTCTTTTCATTAACTGCAGAATTTCCATTACTAACAAATCCATCAATGGAAATCACTCTGAAATCACTCTGATTATTTAATTCGATAAATGATTTCCAGTAGGTGCGAATAAAACTTTTCTATCGATTAATCGATATGTAATGATCTATTGATTAAGGGATAAGTAATATACATTGATGCATTTACAAAAGGTTACGAAACTTACAGTAATAGATATATATTTGAAAATGTACATCAAAATATTTAATTACTTATGCACATTTTAGCTTTTAATTATACTGATTATTCGATCCCATATAATTCAATGGATGATTTCCAGTGGACACAAATCAAACTTCTTTATTGATAATTGATATGTGATGCTCTATTAATTAATTGATAGGAGATATATCAATATATATATCAATTAATTAATAGAACAAAAATCTATTAAAGATTACGAAACGTACCCACCCAACGGATATATGCTTAAAACTGTACATTTTTCTTCATTGGCATAACAGCCCATGGTGGTAAGGCCGTCTGCCTACAGGTAGATTTCGAGACAGGACATGTTTTCTTTTTACTAAGTAGGGTTTTCAACACTATGCTCAACGCTTCACAGTCATATTAGATCGGGACCTACGGTTTAAAGTGAATTCCGAACAACTACAAATATCAATGGCACAGCCGGGACTCGAACCCCAAATCTGTGGCACCGAGAGCTAATCACTCGCCCCAAAAAATCTAATTTTAAATGTTTAATTACTTATGCAAATATTCCGAGGAACAATATATAATTCTGAAGTTAGATTTAAAAATAAAATTTAATTTTCTGAACAAATAAAAATATTAAAAAAAAAAAAAAAAAAAAAAGAATTGAAATGCCATGGACAAAATTGTAGAAAAGAAATAAACATTTGATAGAAAGTCTCTTAATTTATTAAAATTAAAAAAAAAGGTTCAAAATTTATATGCCAATGTCAAACTTCTGTTATTCACTACAATACAAAAGATGCTTTTGGTGTTTGCTTTACAAGAAAATGCGTAACTATAAAAACTGACACCCTAAGAAATGCTATCTATATCAGTATATCTTCAGAGGATTATTTTACATGTGGCACAAAGAATGAACTCACTCTTCATTTGAGAGGTGAGAAAATAACAAAATAACCTTATTTCTACCATTTTTTTTTTTTTTTTTTTTTTGTGAGTGCACAGTATTGAATCCTCGAATTTGATGCGATAAAATAACCTGTAGAAAAGCAGAACCGCGAGAAATACCAAAAAGATACAAATAGAAGTAAATGGAATCTGTGTTCTTTTCGAAAAACACTGTAAAAAAAAAAAGGAACGAAGCGGAAAAAAGAACTAACTCTTCTCTTATTGAGTTAGACCACCCTTTGGCTCAATTCATTCCATCAAGCAAGGGATGGAAAAATAAAAAAGAAAAAAAAAGTTGGCGTTTTAGCAAGTGGACTTAGCTATCGATTAAGTGACATATAATGCCCTATTGATTTATTGATAGGTGATGCATATTGATTTATCTACAAAAAATTACGAAACTTACACACCTAATGGATATATATTCGAAAATGTACATTCTTCTTCATTGGCATAAGAACCCCATGGTGTACCACTGAAGTCTACCTACTGGCAGATTTGGAGACATTAAATGTTTTCTTTTTTACTGAGTAGGGGTTTCATCCCTACGTATTGCTTTCTACGATTATATTAGATCGAGACCTACGACTTAAAGTGGATTCCGGACCACTGCAAGCATTCATTGCACCACCGGGAATCGAACACGAAACTTATGTCACAGAGCACCAAAGCACTAGTCACATAGCCATCAGGCTCAAAAATATACGTTAAAATGTTTAATTACTTAGAATAATTCATTGTTCCTCAAAATATTTGTTAGGTTTAAAATCCAGCTTTATTTTTTGTTAAATAAAAATACAAAAACAAGAAGAAAAAACTGAAATGCTATTTTGCTGCAATTTTTGGGAAAGAAAAATTTGGTAGAAAGTCGTACATTTCATTAAAATTTTTAAAAAAGTCTTCAAAATTTATATGCCTATGTCAAACTTCTGTTATTCGCTACAATACAAAAGTTGCTTTTTTATGTTTACTTTATAAGAAATGCGAAAACTACAAAAAAACTCACATGATATCTATTTCACTAAACCTACAGAGATTATTTTACATGTGGCACAAAGAATGAACTCGCTCTTCATTTGAGAAAGGAGAAAAAGTAACAAAATAACCTTATTTCTACCATTTTTTTTATGTGCACAGTATTGAATCACCGAATTTGATGCGATAAAATAACCTGTAGAAAAGCGCGGACCACGAGAAATACTGAAAAGATATAAATAGAAGTAAATGGAATCTGTGCTCTTTTCGAAAAACACCGCAAAGGAAAAAAGGGAACGAAGTTGGAAAAAAAAAAAAAAAAAAAACCTCTTCTCTTATTGAGTTAGACCACCCTTTGGCTCAATTCATTCCATCAAGCAAGGGGTGGAAAAATAAAGAAAAAAAAAAAGTAGGCGTTTTAACAAGTTGGCTTCGCTATCGATTAATTGATATGCGATGTTCTAATGATTTATTGATAGGTGATATATATTGATGAACCTACAAAAAATTACGAAACTTACACACCTAATCGATATATATTTAAAAATTGACATTATTTGTCTTCATTGGCACTACAGCACCATGGTAGGCCAATGCAGTCTGTCTACAGGCAGATTTTGGGACATGACATGTTTTTCTTTTTACTGAGAGGATTATCAGCTCTACATTTCACTTTCTACTGTCATATTAGATCGGGACCTACGGTTTAAAGTAGATTTCGAGCCACTACAAACATCCATTGCACCACGGGAATCGAACCCGAAATTTATGACATAGAGCGCCAGAGGACTAGCCACTCGGCCATCAGGCCCAAAAAAAATATACGTTAAAATTTTTTAATTACTTAGAATTATTTATTGTTCCACAAAATAATTGTATAATGTTTGTTAGGTTTAAAATCCAGATTCATTTTTGTTAAATAAAAAACAATACAAAAAAAAAAAAAAAAAAATTGAAATGTTGGACAAAATTTTTGGGAAAGAAACACTTGATAGAAGTAGTAAATTTCATTAAAATTCAAAAAAAAAGGCTTCAAAATTTATATACCAATGTCAAACTTCTGTCATTCACTACAATACAAAAGTTGCTTTTTGTGTTTACTTTACGAGAAATGCGGAACTACAAAAACTGGCATCCTGAGAAGTGATATTTATTTCAGTAAAGATTATTTTACATGTGGCACAAAGAATGAAACTCGCTCTTCATTTGAGAGAGCAGAAAAAGTAACAAAATTTTGTGTCTTTAGGGGTTAATCTTTTCAATAGATAAACTTATGATGCATTTTTCTTATTGCGAAAGAAAAAGAATTTTTGCACTTTAAATTTTAGTATCACAATTCCTTATCTACTTTTCAGTGTGAAAACATTAACCAATAACAAACAAAAATGTTGCATCGACATTAAAAGGAAAGATTTTTTTTTTTTTTTATTCAGTTGATTTCATAGAGAGGGTATAAAGTTCTCCTTCAATTCTAATAGATTATTTTGAGTAAAAAGCAAAGACTTTTATCTTTGCTGCTTCTCTTTTGAAGAGCATGAATAGTACAAGACAATGAAATTGAAGTGTCTTATTATTTGTCAAAAGAGTTATCTCAAAGTACCTTGCTAAGATATAATTTTATCAGGTAGTATTTAAACATAGTTTATCAACTGGTATTACAATTGGAACGAAATCGAGTGTCAACATAAGAACATTTAGCAGAAGATAACATCCATCGGTTTTGTGAAATATTCTTATTGATAGGTGATGTATATTGATTTATCTACAAAAAATTACGAAACTTACACACCTAATGGATATATATATTCGAAAATGTACATTCTTCTTCATTGGCACAACAGCCCCATGCTGTACTACTACAGTCTGCCTACTGGCAGATTTGGAGACATTAAATGTTTTATTTTTACTGAGTAGGGTTGCCTCCTATGTCTTACTTTCTACAGTTATATTAGATCGAGACCTACGGCTTAAAGTGTATTCCGAACCACTACAAGAATCTATTGCACTACCACTATTACTACAATCTATTACTACTGGGAATCGAACCCGAAACTTAAGGCACAGAGCACCAAAGCGCTAGTCATTCTACCATCAGGCCCCTAAAATGCACTTTAAAATGTTTATTTATGAAAATATTTCGAGGAACAATAAATAATTCTGGAATTTGTTTAGGTTCAAAATTTATTTTTGTTAACAAATAAAAATAAGAAAATTGAAAATGAAAAATATTTTGGTAAAAAAATCATTTTATAAGTCACAAATTTCATTAAAATTTAAAAAAAAAAAGGCTTCAAATTTATATACCAATGTCAAACTTGTATTATTCACTACAATACAAAAGTTGCTTTTTGTGTATACTTTACAAGAAATGCGAAACTACACAAACTGACATGCCAAGAAGTGATATCTATTTCAGTGAAGATTATTTTACATGCGGCACAAAGAATGAACTCGCTGTGCAGTATTGAATCACCGAATTTGATGCGATAAAATAACCTGTAGAAAAGCAGAACCACGAGAAATACCAAAATAGAAGTAAATGGAATCTGTGTTCTTTTCGAAAAACACTGTAAAAAAAAAAAAAGGGACGAAGGGAACAAAAAAAAAAAAAAAAAACCTAACTCTTCTCTTATTGAGTTAGACCACCCTTTGGCTCAATTCATTCCATCAAGCAAGGGGTGGAAAAATAAAGAAGAAAAAAAAAGTTGGCGTTTTAGCAAGTTGACGGAAGAATCCTATTGGCTTGTGGGAAAACCCTGGGGATCGCACCAGGCCTTTTTCTAAATCTAACCGATGACAATTTTATATTCTGATCAATACCCAGGGTGTGGTGGAAGAAGTCATTTGAATAAATTACGACTGCTTTTCCGTATGCATTTGGATACTGTAGTCCTCAGTGCACTACTTTTTTTTATTTTGTTCATCGTCTTTCTGTTTCGATCTGGACTAGATAGTTTTTTTCTATCCGACTTCCATTAGAGTGATAAACAGAGACGGTAAAAAAGTAAATTTAAAAAAAAGTTTTCATCAGACACTTTTCTTGATAATTAAACCTATAAATAATCAGTTTCCGCATAAATAATCACTAACGAGTCTGGTTTTTTTGTGTGTGTTAAATTCTTACACTTAGTTAGAAAGTGTATCTAAATTATTGCTAAAAAAATTGACAAATTTCAACGTTGAAAAAAAAAACTTCCTATCTTTTTTATTTCAAAAATTGTCATCAATTTTAAAATTTCAACATGTTAAGATGGTAAAATAATAATTAAAAAATAGTATTAAAATTTTTATAACTTGTTAGCCTTTTTTTTTTTTTTTTTTTTTTTTGAAAAGAAAAAAATATTGAAAAATTATGATAGAGGAGATTTACTATGCCGCTCAAATTTTACACATGAAATACTTTCAACAGTTTATAATAGGATTTTCTGTTATATTCGGAATCAATTTTTTTTTTTTTTTTTATATTATTTATTATATTAATTATATTATTTTAAATTCACCATGATTATTCAATATGGTAATATTGCTTGGAATTTTTATTGTACCTAATTTATCAACTGAAAATAATTAATATATATTTAGAATAGGAATTCTTAATCTTTTAAATTCAGGAATTTATTTGATATTGAAAAAATGGCCTTCTACATCATGGAAAAAACATAGTAATAATATATAAATTAAAGCATAAAAATAAAAAATAAGTAATGTCGATATTCACAACATGATGATTATAACCATATAACCGTGCACTATGAACAATATTTAAATTATATGTTAAGTAAGAAATGCCGTCGATTTTAGTAAGGATCCACCATGCCTTCCCGAAACAAACTATATAGAAAACAGGAAAAGACTTCAAGGTTGACAGATCTTTCCTTCAATCATGGACCCTACGTTAGACCTTGGTCTTTGCACAGAGAGAGAGAGAAAAGGAAATGGACATTCTAGTGAAGAGTTCCAGGCAGTACTGAGGGTACAAAAAGCCCTTAAAACGAACTTGCTTTAAAGTGATTTTGTAAATATTTGTTATATAATTTTGTATGGTGTGTTATGTGATGCAGTTGTGCAGTGCTGCCTTTGTAATTTTAAATAAATATGACAGCTAAGCATCTCGTTATTATTTAAAGAAATTATTCAGTTTCTACCATGAAACAACACTGAATCAAGACTACTCCCATGTCAGAACCTAACATATACTATTTTATTTTATTGTAATCTTCTGTGTTAAAATTATTTATTTTTCTTATAATATAATTTTTTAAATATCAAACTGTTCAACATCTACGTCTACTCAACCATTTAATGTAAAAACTTCAAATATATTGTTTACACTTACTGTTCATATCATGATATTGTATTATACATAAACAAATATGTTCAATTACAACTATGAACCTCTAATCAGTAACTTTCCATTCTCAAATGTTAACTATAGTTATTCAGCTTTTCTATTTTAAAACATTTTTTTATTGAAATTTAAAATAATTTTCTTCGTTTAACGTAAAATTCATACTTTTAATTTGATAATTTCTCAAATTAAAAAAAGCTTACTTTTAATTAAGATGATAGGCTGCTAATTACACACACTGGGTCGAATTACCAAAAAAAAAAAAATCAAAAGTTGAATTGTTTGTAAGATAATTACGAAACCTTATTTAATAATCGTTTAAGCTGATGATAATTAATGCAATTAACAAGCTTTGTTTACACGACTATCTGTACGCAAAATTTAAACTGATTGTTTATCAAAATCAACAGGCTGAATGTTTTGATTAAATCTATAAAAAAAAAGTTAATTGATAGAAAGGTACAGGCATTTTTTCAGAAATGTAACGCCTTACTTCAGCCTTATTTCAAGATTTGAGGTAAAACATCTTAATTTTAATAAGATATTTCTTTGATTACCAAAGATTCATTAAAAGATAAAGGACTTTTGTTCAGATTTAATATTTTTTTCTTCTAGAAAACCTTATCACGGTGATTAAGGTTTAATTTCGATAATAAAGCCAAAGGTTGGGAGAAATCATTTTTAAATAATCAAGTTAATTGGTTTTATAAAAGTGCAATAATTACTCGGATTTCACCGTCAATTTAATACACTTAATCTTGTTACTGACAGTTGTTTATTAAACTGTTTGTGCAGAAAGATTTAAATGTTTAAGATGTTTAGAAAAATAAATATATTTTAATTATTACAGAAAGTTTCTACATAGCAAATTTTGTGCTTTAGCATTTCATGTTACAAGTAATGTTTCTAAATAATCTTTATTGTTTTTAAAGCAGTATACCATTAATTTTATCCGATACTTAAATTTTGCATAAACATCTTTAATGTAGTTCTTTTGGAGTTTAATACAATTTAAATGCAGCATACTTAAATGAATTCAAAAAAATATCTTGGAAAAATATTACAAATTATATTAAATTAAACATATTAGGTAGAGAGAAAAAAAAAATGGGTTTTAAAATTTCTCGCATATTTTATTTCGTAGAATAAAATTGAAAAACATTTCTTATCAAGTTTTTCTACAACTGGTTTTCATTTTTTAAAAATTTTAAATACATCATATTATTATTATTATTAATTTTATATTTGTAAAAAAAATGGTTTTTTCCTGTTTCTCTAGAAGCTCAGATTTCAATCCTTCCGAATTTTTTTTTCTTAATTCTTGCTTTTCTCGTAAGGTATCTTATACTATATTTCTAATCTGTTTATGGCATTTTTTGTAGTGCATTGGTGGGCTTTGTATTCGGATATTAAATTTGAATTGAAAGAAATAAAATTTGTCAAATGTATGGAAAGAACGAATAATTTCATAGCATAAATGAGAAATATAAACATTTTTCTGATTCTTCTATAGAAATGAATAGCCATTCCATTAAAAATCGCTATTCATTTCAGTAGAAATGGACTGAAATGGATGGTATGCATAGAAATGACTGAAATGAATAGTCATTTCAATTTAAGAAAAATGAATTTAATGCCTATTAATCTCTCTAAAGATAAATTAAAAATAAACCCAGCAAATTTATCTTCTCATTAATTATAAAGAAATTAAAACAAATTTCTAAAATTTATTTTTTGGAAGATATATGTGACATTATGATCACCAGCACAATCAAGTACAAAATTTATCGTAAAATTAAGGTAAAATAAAATCAAATATATTGGTTCGTATATCCTTCTTCTATCCCAACAATCTTTCTTCTCTATGAAGACAAAAGGTGGCCTTGAAATTCGCTTTGTAAATATGATGTGCTTAAAAATAATTTATTTATATTAATAATATAAATAAAAATTATTAAAAATTAATAATTTTATTTTATATTAATTATTTATGTTTATAATTTAATTTAAATAGAATACTTTCCAAGATGTATTATTGGAAGTCTTTATAAAAAGAGCTATCTCATATTTGTGTAATATATAAAAAAATATGGTACTTATCTACAGTGTCATTTAATTATTGAGAATTTAGTTAAATAACGGGGCCATATTTATCTCAAATTGCCTTATTTGCAGATTTTTTTATAGCTTAACTAAGACCAAAATTCAAAAATACTACTCAAATATACTATTCAAATTTGAAAACCATATATTTCAAGTAAAAATAGTATCAGATACCCCAATAAAAGAAATTTACGAGATCAGAAATATTTTTGATGCTGATTGTTATAGCAATATTACAAAAACTCTATAATAAGTATTTATTTACACACTAAGTTTCTTTATCTTATTCAAATTTCATACTGATACTTCAATTTTGGTAACAAAGTATGCATCATTTTTTTAAAACTTTATAAATTTGTATCTCATATATTTATCTGACTTAATCATTGAAGTATAATGTTGTTTCAATCTCTTATAAATACCACAAAAGGTATCCGATTTAGACATTCAAAATAATAATTATGGAATCCATTGTAGTAGATTCCAAATAAATTTTGGGCACAGAAATGTATTTCCATAATTGCACTGTACAAATTTGAAAACCACAGATTTTCCAGTGCAATAGCATTAGATACCCCAATAAAATAAATTATGCGAGATCAGAAATATTTTTGATGGTAATTGTTGCAGCAATATTACAAAACTATAATAAGTATTTATTTACACACTAAGTTTCTTAAAATTCTTTATCTTATACAAATTTCCCATTGAGACTTCAATTTTGGTAACAAAGTATATCTCATTTTTAATTTTTATAAATGTGTATCTTAAATTCGTATTTTGTATCTTATATTTATTAATAATTTAAATATAATGTTACATCAATCTCCCTACCAGTCTCTTATAAATATACCCAAAAGGTCAAAACCCTTAAGGTATCTGATTTAGACATTCAAAATAATAGTTATTGATCCATTGTAGTAGATTCCAATAATAATAATGGGTACCTATTTATCCCAAATTGCCTTATTTTGTGATAGTCTAAACTTTTTTCCTTACCAAAATTTAACAATTTACCTATATTTTATAATTTTACTATTGAAATTTGAAAATCACAAAGATATTTTCAGTACAAAATAGTATCAGATCCACCAATAAAAGATATTTTCAAAAGTACAAAATAGTATCAGATCCTCCAATAAAAGATATTTTCAGTACAAAATAGTATCAGATCCTCCAATAAAAGATATTTTCGAGATCAGGAATATTGTTGGTTTCTAATTGTTACAGTAATGTTACAACTCTATAATAAAGTACTTATTTACAAATCAAGTTTCTTAAATTCTTTTATCTTATACAAATTTCCCTTTGAGACTTCAATTTTGGTAACAAAGTATATCTCTTTTTTAAAATTTTTTTTTTTAATTTGTATTTTATATATTTATGTTTGACTTAACAATTGTTTAACGTTGTTTCAATCTCTAATAAAAGCACAAAAGGTCAAAAACCTTAAGGTATCCGATTTAGACATTCAAAATAATAGTTATGAATCCATTGTAATAGATTCCAAATAAATTTTTTTTTTTTTTGCGCAGAAATGCATTTCCATAATTTTACTGTACAAAATTGAAAACCACAAAGATTTTCAAGTACAAAATAGTACCAGATACCCCAATAAAAGAAATTATCGGAGATCAGAAATATTTTTGATGCTAATTGTTGCAGCAATATTACAGAACTCTATAATAAGTATTTATTTAAAAATAAAGTTTCTTTATCTTATTTACATTTCATATTGAGACTTCAATTTTGGTAACAAAGTATATCTTTTTTAAAACTTTATAATTTTTATCTTATATATTTATGTTTGACTAAGTATAATGTCGGTTGATTGGTTGATTGGTAGTATAATGTCATTTCAATCTCTTTACCAAATGCCCCAAAAGGTAAAAACCCTTAAGGTATCCGATTTAGACATTCAAAACAATAGTTAAAGAATCCATTGTAGTAGATTCCAAATACATTTTTTTTTGGCACAGAAATGCATTTCCATAATTTTACTGTACAAATTTGAAAACCACAAAAATATTTCCAGTACAAAAATAGTACCAGATACCCCAATAAATGAAATTATCGAATCAGAAATATTTTTGATGCTAATTGTTACAGCAGTGTTACAACTCTGTAATAAGTACTTATTTACAAATCAAGTTTCTTTAGATTCTTTAAATTTCCCATTGAGACTTCGATTTTGGTAACAAAGTACAGTGGGTACAAAAAGTATTTGCACACATACAGTTTTGTTTACAATTCATAAAAATGCATTAAAAGTACAAAAATGGGCATTTTAAAAACACAAGTAACCTTATTCATCTAAACTAATTTTAAAAATACAATAATACAAGTAAAAATTTTTTTGCAATAAAATTGAAATATCTTACGTCAAAAAAAAAGTATTTGCACACTCAACTCAACTTTAGGAAATTTGCATTTTTTGCTAATTATTTGATAGTCATCCCGCAGTAAATAACATACGTAAGACGACTATAAAGGGAGGTAGTGTCGATACTTTATTAGCTGATTGTTGATTTCAATTTGTGATGGCACCTAAGAAATCTGAATTGCCGATCTCGTTGCGAGATAAAATTGTTTCTCTTCGTGAAAATGGCCTAAGTTATCGAGAAATAGGTAAAAGTAAATGTTTGCTTTTCTACTGTTCGGTATATTATAAAACGTCACAAAGGAAGAGGATCTACATCAAATAACTTGCGTTCTGGACGCCCAAATAAACTTTCACAGCGAATTAAAGCGAAAATTATAAGAGAGTAATCAAAAAATCCATTTGTTAGTGCGATAGCATTAGCCAATGATGTCCTTCAACATCTGGAGTTCAAATTAGTGCCCAAAGTTTTCGAAATGTCCTGCACGATGCACAAATTTATGGGGAGATCTCCAAGGAAAAAACCCTTTTATAAATGAACGAAATAGATCGAAGAGACTCGAATTCGCTAAGAAATATATCAATAAGCCAATTGATTTCTGGAAAAATGTCATATTCTTGGTAACAGTAAGTTCAATATCTTTAAATCAGGTGGCAGCAAATTAGTTTGGATAAATTTGCTTTTCATACCAAAAATGTATTATCTACAGTTAGCTGTAGAGCTGTCATGGAGGAGGCTCTGTTATGGTTTGGGGTGCATGGCTAGCGAAGGAGTTATAATTTGTGTTTCATTGATGGGAATATGACAGCTCGAATCTATATTGATGTGTTGCGAGATAACTTGCCACAAAGTGCAAAAAATTGGGTATTAGTAATTCGTACTATTTTCAGCAAGACAATGATCCCAAGCACACTGCCAGTATAACACGAATGTGGTTGCTTTATAATCTACCCAGAAGACTTGCTACTCTACCACAATCACCAGACTTAAATCCTTTGGAAAATTTGTGGAATTCTTTGATTTAAAAGTAAGAAAAAGAAGATTTCAAACAAATCTGCACTTAAACAAGCTCTTAATGAAGAGTGGTCAAATATTGCCCCTACTGTTACAAAGAAAATTTAATTAAATCAATGCCAGCAAGATTACAAAGTAATAGATGCTAATGGAATGTATACTAAATATTAGTTATTTGAAATTTTCTTATATATTATATTTCTTTTGTATTCATGCGGGTGTGCAAATACTTTTTTTGAGACGAGATATTTTAATTTTGTTGCAAAAAAAAATTGTTATTTATATTATTGTATTTTTCTGTTTAATTTAGGTGATTAAACTTATTTACTTTGGCAATATCAATTTTGTATTTCTTAATGCTTAATTTTATGATTTGCAAGCAAAAATGTAAAGTGTGCAAATACTTTTGTACCCACTGTATATCTCTTTAAAATTTTATGAATTTGTATCTTATATATTTATTAATAATTTAAATATAATGTTACATCAATCTCTCTACCAGTCTCTTATAAATACCCTCTAAAGGTCAAAAACCTTAAGATATCCGATTTATTAATAGTTATGAATCCATTGTAGTAGATTCAAATAAATTTTTTTGGCACAGAAATACATTTCCATATTTTACTATTACAAATTTGAAAACCACAAAAATATTTCCAGTACAAAAATAGTACCAGATACCCCAATAAATGAAATTATCGTAGATCAGAAATATATATCCGAATTACTGTACAAATTTGAAAACCACAAAAGATTTTCCAGTACAAAATAGTACCAGATAGTCAAAATAAATTTATAAGATCAGGAATAGTTTTGATGCTAATTGTTACAGCAATATTACAACTCACTTATACAAATCAAGTTACTTATTTACAAATCAAGTTTCTTTATCTTATTCAAATTTCCCATTGAAACTTCAATTTTGGTAACAAAGTATATCTTTTTTTAAAACCTTATAATTTTTATGGTATATATTTATTTTTCACTAAGTACAATGTCATTTCAATCTTTCAACCAGTCTCTTATGAATACACCCCAAAGGTCGAAAACCCTTAAGGTATCCGATTTAGACATTCAAAATAATAGTTAAAAGAATCCATTGTAGTAGATTCCAAATACATTTTTTTTTTGGCACAGAAATGCATTTCCTCCCCATGACGTCATCCTCCCACCCTCCCTTCCAGTAAAGAGGGAAGGGAAAAAAAAAAAGTCAAATAAAATAAATAAATAAAAAGGGGAGAGAGGAATCGCATAAAGGCGCAGAACCATTTGACGTGTATCGACGTCTGAAAGGCAACGTTATCCGAAGCCATTTGAGTCATGCTGGGCCATCCCGCCGAGAGAGGAAGCCCTTGGCAAGTGACCAAAGCCACATGATGAAGCACTTGGTCTATTCGTCCGTAGATGACCTATTTATACTTCCTGCTCCTTTCCCCTTCCATTCCCTCGCGCATCGCATTGTCCAAACTAATGCGTCAGATATGTCGGTACTTATTATTTACAGTAACGGCATGATTTTTTAAGGGATATCTCTAAATTATATTTTTTAAATAGACCTGGAATAGCTTTGTGGGAGGAAGCTTAACTAGAAATCCCACAGCTTCATCGTCTGTGTTCGGAAATGGTTACGAAAAATCTGTAGGTCAGAATGTCCTTTCGTTGGATTCGAGTAGGTTTGGTTTGTCGCTTTATGGTCTTTTTTTGCACACTTTAGACTAATTAAATGGGACGTACAGTTTAACGTGGATTCCAAGAACTATTAACAAACATCCTGCCATCGTCAGTATTCGAACCTGAAGCCCTGTGGAACCAAATCCCAGAGCACTAGTCAATTCACCATCAGGTCGTTTGACTTCGAATAGAACAGAAGGATTTGGTTTTGGTTTGAAGCTCCACAATCACTTTTTGCACACTTTAGACTAATTAGGCCGGGACGTACAGTTTAACATGGATTCCGAACCACTAACAAACATGTATGTCACCGGCAGGATTTGAACCTGAAGTCTGGGGTACCCAAGGCCAGAGCGCTAGTCAATGGCATTGAAGTGCTTGACTTCGCGATGGCGGAAAGGATTTGGATTGGTTTGTCGCTCTACAATAATTTTCTCCCGCACACTTTTAGCACTAATTAGACCGGAACCTAACAATTTAACATGGATTTCGAACTACCAACAAACATCCTGTCACCGCCAAGATTCGAATCTGAAGCTTGGGGTACCAAAGGCCAGAGCACTATTCAATTGGCCTCAAGCCGCACTTCGAGCAAGAGAGAAGGATTTGGTTTGGTTTGTCGCTCTACAATAATTTTTTTGCACCCTTTAGGCTAATTATACCGGAACCTACAATTTAAAGTGTATTTCGAACCAATAACAAATATCCATGCTATCGCCAGGATTCGAACTCGAGTAGAAGGGGAGGTGGATGCGAATCTTTCCCAAATGCCACTTTTTGGGATCGGGGGCGTTCTTTCAAAATTATGATGTCAAAACTTCAACTACATCCTTCCCAAAACTTCCTCTAAGGGCAACTTCCATGTAAGTATTGTAACGTGGTTATGATGTGGGGTGAGGTTTATTGAAGTGAATGACCTTTAAACAAATATTTGACTTTTGTAAGACGACTACAAGAAACAAAAAAATCAAGAGACATTTTCAACCTCCTTTTCAACACTCTCAACAATAAAAAAATGAAGATAATTCCTTGGTTTGAGGAAATGACGAAATCCTTATGAATGAATGGTCTTAAAGAGGAATTGTATTTTTATAATATAATTTAAATTGTTGCATTGAAATCTACAATTGAAAATTGAATACAAATCGAGATTATCTTCAAATTGTTAATTAGTTGATTAAGACAGGGAAATCTCAAAAACTGAGACCCATTTTAATCACTTTCGATTCAAATTAAGTATAAAAGTTAATCTTAGTGATATTATAAAGTTGTAAGTCAGGAAAATGCTTACAAAATACATCCTCCTCCTCCTCCAGCAATATCGACAGTCGAATTACTACTTTACGCTATTTTCATATTCTTAACTAAACACCGTAGATACAGTAACAGTGCAGCCAAACCATAAGATTTGTATTTTCTTCCCGAGAGATTATATAAGTGGCTAATTTAGTATCAAATTTTTTGTTTTTTTATTGAAGTTAGTAGTTAAAATTATAAAAACTAAATGTCCACATATATGGCAAAGACTTAAAACATTCTGCCTTGTAAGTCGATTGTATTTAAAAGAATACCAAAATAAATTATTTATTTATTTATTCCCAAGTTTTGCATGTCCATTTCTAAAAGAAAATTTCTTAAACAGTCACACCACTGGAAAAATAAAAATCAATCAAATGGGTGATAAAAAAAAATTTTTGAAATAATAGATAAAATGAATTTATCTAATTAGATTATATGCATGAGAAATATCATTCGAAAAGGTAGAAATTTTTTTTTAGCTTTATAAAGCATCCAACACTATGAGAAATAACCAACATTTATCTCCTAACAAGTTTAGTTTGAAATTTCAGCTTGAAGTCATTCTAGTGGACTAATTCATTTAATACTAATTTGTATTCATCCTCAACCTCCTGGAGCATGTAGTCTACAGCATTAAGTATTTAAAATAAATTTGTTCCTTAACAATTTTAACCCTGCTTTTCATGTCTAAGAGCCTTTTTATATTATGTACTTTTAACATTTGAACTGGTATAAAAATAAGTAGAATTTCTTTTCGACCAACTTTACTACATGACATACGCCCAAATTAATGATATCATAATTTTTTATTTCAAGTAAGAAGGAACTTAAACTGTGGACCACCAAACTCTAATGCGTACTAGTTCTTTGCTAAATACCAAAGTTTTACCTCCAACACGCACGTTGGCATTCAAGAAAAAAGAAATATATCTCTCTAAGATAACAAGTCTTGCACTCGGCAAGCATTCCTTGAATACAGCAAGAGAATTTGTGGACAAGTGTCTTCCAGAAGTGAAGATTTTTACAGAAAGGAGTTAAGAAAAGTCTTCCTTAACTAACTCGAGGAATAAAAATTTTCTTCCTTTTAAAAAAAAGAACGAGGAAAAGGTAAAAAATACAACTGCTCCAAGAGAATCCGGCATGTTCCTGGTTGCGTGTCGTCTTGGAAAAACCACATGAAAATAAATTAAAATTCGCCAAAGCCAAACGGAGGGAGAGAGTTAATCAGTTTGTTACATTTAAATTACAGAAAGTGGCGTTGAGCCCAAAGATTTGCATATTTACGATCCGATAACGACCAGAAAAAGGAAATAGTTTTCTTTTTGGGTCTTTTTTTTTTGTTTTTTGTTTTTATTTCTACAACTTGCGCCACGCAATACAACATTCCACCAATAACTTCATTTCGGTTTTTTTATTTGTTTGCTTTTACATTTGTGTTTGTGTTTTGGTATTTTTTCATTACCTGAATTACAATCTGTAGACGATCGACTTAGATTTATTTATTTTTTTTTTTTTACTTTTATCCGTTCTCTCTTTTCACTGCAATTGAAGAGACGATTCCTTAAGATTCTTCAATTTGGTTGAAATTTTATAGATTAAGAATTTGAAGTAATTGGCTTCGTTTCTATATTTTGCTTACAGAAAAGTTTTTTTTTTTTTCTAGAAAAAAGTTTACCAAAAAGTTATTTGTATAGTATAAATTCGAAAAGACCGAGAAGCTGGAATTTATTGAAGATCGAGAGATTTAACTATAACCACCATCAACAACTAGTTGAAGAAATTATATTCATAGTTACGACTATATTTCCACTCTTAGGAAAGTGGAGGGAGGGCAAGAGGATAAAACATTCTGACTTGTAAGTAGATTGTATTTAAAGAACACGAAAATAATTATTATATTCCTAAGTTTTGCATGTCCATTTCAAAAAAAAAAAAAAAAAAAAAAAAATCTTGAACAGTCAAAAAACTGGAAACATAAAATCAATCAAATGGGTGATGAAAAATTACTTTGAAAATAATAGATAAAAAATGCATTTATCTAATTAGATTATATGCATGTGAAATATCTCTGAAATGTGAAATTTTTTTAGCTTTATAAAGCATCCAATACTGTAAGGAAGAACCAACATTTATCTCTTAACAAGTTTAGTTTAGTTTAAATTTCAGCTTGAAGTCATTCTAGTGGAATAATTCACTTAATACTAATTTGTATTCATCCTCAACTCCCTGGAGCACGTAGTCAACAACATTAAGTATTTAAAATAAATTTGTTCCTATAACAATTTTAACCCCTGCTTTTCATGCTAAAAGCCTTTTATATGATGTACTTAACATTTGAACTGGTATAAAAAATAAGTAGAATTTCTTTTCGACCAACTTTACTACATGACATACGCCCAAATTAATGATATCATAATTTTTATTTCAAGAACGAAGGAATTTTAAATTGTGGACCACCAAATTCTAATGCGTACTAGTTCCTTGCTAAATACTAAGTTTACCTCCAACACGCATGTTGGCATTCAAGAAAAAGAAATATATCTCTCTAAGATAACAAGTCTTGTATCAGCAAGCATTCCTTGTATACAAGAGAATTTGTGGACAAGTGTCTTCTAGAAGTGAAGATTTTTACAGAAAGGAGTTAAGAAAAAGTCTTCCTAACTAACTTGAGAATAAAAATTTCCTCGCTTTAAAAAATAGCGAGGAAAGGTAAAAAAATACAACTGCTCCAAGAGAATCCGGCATGTTCCTGGTTGCGTGTCGTCTTGGAAAAACCACATGAAAAATAAATTAAATTCGCCAGCCAAACGGAGGGAGAGAGTTAATCAGTTTGTTACATTTAAATTACAGAAAGTGGCGTTGAGAGCCGAAAGATTTGCATATTTATGATGATAACGACCAGAAAAAGGAAATAGTTTTCTTTTGGGCCTTTTTTTTATTTCTACAACTTGTGCCACGCAATACAACATTCCACCAATAACTTCATTTCGGTTTTTTTTATTTTTATTTTGTTTGCTTTTTACATTTGTGTTTGTGTTTTTTTTTTTCATTACCTGAATTACAATCTGTAGACGATCGACTTAGATTTATTTTATTTTTTTACTTTATCCGTTCTATCTTTTCACTGCAATTGAAGAGACGATTCCTTAAGATTCTTCAATTTGGTTGAAATTTTTATAGATTAAGAATTTGAAGTAATTGGCTTCTTTTCTTGCTGAAAAGTTTAGTTGTTCGAAAAAAAGTTATTTACCAAAAAGTTATTTGTATAGTATAATTTCGGAAAAAGCTGAGAATCTGGAATTTATTGAAGATTGAGAGATTTAACTATAACCACCATCAACAGCTAGTTGAAGAAATTTTATTTATAGTTACTACTGGGTAAAATAATTTTAGTAATGGCATTTCCTTATCACTTCTGTATCTACTACAAATAATATTTTTAAACTTAATTTTCAAAAAATGAATTTGAGCAATTTTTTTGATATTATTTAAAAGCATTAATACATTCTAAATATGGACAGAGATAATTTGTAGTTCTCAGTTGCTATATACCAAGATTTGGAAAGGCTCTCAGTTGATATATATTAAGAATTGGAATGGCTCTCAATTGATATATATTAAGAATTGAAATGGTTCTCAATTAATATATATTAAGAATTGAATGGTTCTCAATTAATATATATTAAGAATTGGAATGGTTCTCAATTAATATATATTAAGAATTGGAAATGGTTCTCAATTAATATATATTAAGAATTGGAATGGTTCTCAATTAATATATATTAAGAATTGGAATGGTTCTCAATTAATATATATTAAGAATTGGAATGGTTCTCAATTAATATATATTAAGAATTGAATGGTTCTCAATTAATATATATTAAGAATTGGAATGGTTCTCAATTAATATATATTAAGAATTGGAATGGTTCTCAATTAATATGGAATGGTTCTCAAGAATTGGAATGGTCCTCAATTGATATACATTAAGAATTGGAATGGCTGTCAATTGATATACATTAAGAATTGGAATGGCTCTCAATTGATATACATTAAGAATTGGAATGGTTCTTAATTAATGTTATTAAAATAACGTGGTATGCCATCCAAGGAACTAAGTAGATTTCTGAATTTGTTAAATTTTCTATAAACTTAATGGCCGATATCCCTGCAGCGACTTAGCACAACGTTCTAGAATCGTCTATCTTCGCAGTGCTATCAATCCAACCGGATTTCTAGCCTAAAGACGAAAAGTAGCACCCAAAAATTATGAAAGCAACTGAACAATCTAAAATATTCATGAACGTTTAATACCCGATTCAGTTATAAAAACAAGAACTACATTGGGATTGGCACTGTTTGCAGAAATGCCTTGCTAATTATTCTGAAGACAATTGCTACATATTATAAACCTTTCAATATGTTGCGATATTGAAAAACAGGGATTCTATTAGTATTAAAAATATAAAACAATCTTTATGAAATACTTTGTACCTTGCAAGAAAGATTTGCGAAAAAGTTGCATATTTTTAATTTTGCTTACTTAACTGAATAACAAGAAGAGTTGAAAAGCTTGTTGTCTGTGTATAGTTGGATATGTGAAAAGTTGTTACATTTTCTTAAATGCATGTTACAATTGATAAATCCTGTGAAATATTTTAGTAATCATGGATAGTCTTGACACTAAAAAACATACTACTTTGAGTATATGTATATTGACTTTGAGTATATGAATGTTCTTCCATCATTCATATGACGGAAAGGACATTCATATGATGGAAAGAATGGAAGTCCTCTCCTTTCTATCATATGAATGTCTTTCAAAGACATTCTTCCAACTCTTGTGTTACTCCGAGAAGAAATAATGGAGATACCAATAGATTACCAGAAGAAAGCAATATAAAGAACATATTCCACAAGTAGAAAAAAAGCTTTAGTTCAAGCTCTTTCAACTCACACAGAATACTGGGGGTGGGGGACTATCTAAAGAACCATTCTGTGTTTATCTAGAACTACATTTATTGAAAATTAACTCCAGAATTAAAAAGCAATAGAAACTTTAGTTGGATTTTGCGTTTTTAAATTATACAGGAGCAAAATCTGTAAAAGAAGACTCCCTGATAGTTTCATTTGTGACTAGTAATGTGAAAAATATTACAGATTTTGTACTTAGAATAAAAGATAGAAAATTCCTTTTTTTTTTCTCCTTAAAAACTTAAATAAATGTTATATAAAAATATTTAAAAAATACTGAATCGCATGACTTAAATGCATGAAGGGAAAATTAGAAGTATTCTGCGCAATACTCGAGGAAGTACACAATGTAACATTCGATGTTAAGCCTGACAAATCTAAGGGACAAGATTCTTCTTTTTTTGTGGTCATTGTTGTAGTTACTGAAGGTAAAAAGACTAAGATCTTTACCTTATCATCCACAAGCTAATGATCTCCTCGAAAAACTATACCGATCTCTGAAAGCTTCTGTAAAGGCTTACAATACAGAGTCGTGATCAATAGCTGCATCAACAATAGGTAAGTTTCCGTTCAACATTTAGAAAGGATATACAAAAACCTATAATAGATTAATTAGTACAAGGAACTCTATCTTCCTTGTGAACCTTTTGATCCTACATCAGCAGAAGTTTTACCAAACAAATAGTAGAAAACTTAAAAGGGCCTTTTTGTCACATTCAACCAATTCCGACATCCAGTTATGGTAGTAAACCCATTTTTATACATCCTCCGTTACGTGAATGTTCTCATGTTCGTGCGAAAAACTGGCCCAAAAAGATCAAAGTTCCCAAAAGCAAAGAAAAAACATTTGGCATGGACATTAATCGATATAGGTTCCAACCCTCAACTACGTTCCTGCACAAGAAACTGTTACAACTCTGATGTCTAGTAAGACACGTTCGGGAGGACTGTACACTTCCCGAAACTGTTACTTCACCTTTGGATGACACAGCTGGGGGCTCTCACATGACCGACTCTGAGCAGCACAACAACTCGGTGAATAGCTTATAAAACACAATCGATCATACGGTTCTGAGCTGCGTAACAAAAAAGAGCAAAGCTTAATTCAACAGCTGCACTTGGTGTGAAGTCTTTTTGGTTTAGTTTGCCGCTCTACGGTCATTTTTTCGCAAACTTCAAGCTAATTAGGCAAGGACATACAGTTTAAATTGGATTCCGAATCATTAACAAACATCTATGCCAACGCCAGGATTTGAAGCTGAAGCCTGTTTGCAAAGGCCAGAGAACTAGCCAATTGGCCATCAGGCCGTTAGGTCAATTTGGACCCAATTTTCTAATAATTGGCTACCTCCCATCAATCCCTCCTTGTGAAAAAAAAAGACTGTCACAATAGAAGCCGAAGTCAAAGCAAGGCATCTTTAAAGTGCTAGTTTACAGCATGCCAAAAATAAAAAGAAAACACACTATATAAGCAAATAATTGTCTTGTTTTCACTAAGACCTTAGGAAACTTGCTACTGCATGAGCGGTAATTACCATCCTCACATTGTGGGAATCCATTTAAACACGAAAAAGGGTTTGTGATGAACGGAGTCAATTTCATGACTCAAGATGGCAATTGTCTCTCCGCAGCCAATAGAGTTAATAAAGGGAGAAAATAAAGGGCAGATTAAAACCGAAAGCGAGACTATAAATTATTAATTCAATCATTATAAATTCAATCAGGAATTATATATTCAATCCTTCTTAATAAAGTCGAAAATAAACTAGCAGAGAGGAAAAGTGAGAAAGTGATCTCCGTGGATGAAAGCGGCCATCGACAGCAGATTTCATCCTCAGGCCATCTTGCTCTCCTCCAAGCAGCGTGACTATCTTCCAGAAATGAATACAATATCTAAATAAGAAAGAATTGAAAGGTGGAACGCACGATACAATAGCTGAATTGCATCTTCGATGGACTACCACAAAACAACTGCCGTAAAGTGCAACATTTGAGCTCGGTGAAGGACTTTACTTTTGTAACACATTGTCAAAATATATCTAAAGAGAATATATTTATTATTTAATGGATGAGAACACAACGAATGAATTGTCTTTTAAAAGTTCATGTGTGTGCGTATATATTTATTTTCGTAAATATATTTGCAAAATTCAATTGACGATTAATTGATGTTGAATAACTTTTACATGCTTATGGGCTTCCTTTTAGTGCTAAATGTTAATATTTTTTATGTGATAATCTTGATTATTTATTTAATCTTTATATTCCTTATTTCATGTATATTAATTCTCTTTAATTCCCAAACTTCTGGAAGTTAATGCGATTCTGTCTGGTCAAAAATATACGGTTGTAGCGATTTTCTGATGAAAGAGTAGTTAGTTATGGCGGATAACGCGATGAGTGTTTCTCGTATGATGTCATCCTTTTGCAAATATGGATTGTGTTTAATTTGATCTTTTTGGCAGTAGAACAACACCAAACAGGAATCAGACATTAACAGCATCAATCAATTTATTTGCTAATAAAAATGCTTTAGATGTGATAGTCTGCTTGTCTCGATCGGAAATTAACCAGATTTTAGTTTTTTACTGTCTTTAAATCGCCCTTATTCCCCACAAGCCGTTGGGAATCTTATAATGTTATATCTTCGTAAGATCACCATTCAAATTTCTTTTCAACTAATTTATTTACCATTGGTTTGTAACAGGTAGGATTTACGTCAACAATGCAAGAAAAGCAGACCGCCAAGGATAAAAAAGTGAGAGAACCTCAACATACCGAAGGACATTCGTAAGAGAGTCGCGATTACTGGTTGGTTTTGTTGTCAAAAGAGTATCTTCTCCAGTCGGTTGTGATAACAACAATACCACCATCAGCACCACCACATCCCAAGGCAACCTCCAAGAGTGCCTGAGGCACAACATCGACAAATATGCCAACGAGACGCTGAACACTTTGAACATTGCGCGTTGTGTGAGAGAACTACTGAGCGTGCACAATATTGGCCAAAGACTTTTCGCCAAGTTTGTGCTCAGTTGTCTAAGGCACAGTCAGTGAACTATTGTCCCTAATAAATATTTTATATCAGTGTATCATTTTTCACATAATGGGGGAAAATAATACCAATCGATCATCACAAAGTTGAATATCTTACAAAAATTGTTGTCTTTATATGTGGAGTCACTACTTGATATGCAATCAATAAATTTTTTTTTTTTATACATTTTGAATTAATACTCAAATAATGACTCAAAATAACTTATTTCAAAATTTCATTAAGCATCACAATATCCACAAGGTTTTCAACCTATGAACCTTGTGGAATATCAGCCCATGAACCTTGTGGCATATCAGCATATCACAATATCTACATTCCCAATATAATCACAATATTTTTATGGCATCGACAACTGGTCCCTACTTATACCGAATTTTAACTTAAATTGTTTTAACTTTAATTTTAAATTTTATTTTTTTATGTTATTTTAATTTATTTTTAGTATTTTTTTTTTAATTTTAGAGTACCATATACTAAATTTCTGAAACTTTATCTTGCATCTTCTACTAACATTAAGCTGCCATTAAAATTGTATTTATATATATAAATTAAGATGAGGTTAAGGAGTCTATCCCCATTGGTACTCCATAATCGACACGCCAGTTTCCAACGGTTGCCACTTTCCGAATGGCTGCGGGACCCGACTACCTACAAGAGCATCTTTGTACAACCAACAACAAAACTTTGACCAACAACAAAACTTTGTCGACCCCAAGAGCCACATCGGGGTCGCTGACACGCCAACCTGACCACTTTCTCCGACTCTAACGACACTGCAGATCATCTCCCATCTTGCAGTGCACTTGATAGTGGTGGAAGATCAAGTTCAAGCAGGAGGTGGCTCTGTGATGTTTAGGATTGTTTTTCGTGTTATGGATTAAGACAGCTCACTGAAATGTCAATTAACATGGGCCAGCATGTTTATTTTAACATTCTGGATGATCAGGTGAGGCCTTTCAATTAACGTCTTGATGTGTGTACTGTTGGCAAAAGATGACATCAGCAAGCTCACAGGCTGGGCACATGTGACTTGTTTAATGAAAATTCACACAGATTGGCATGTAAAATAACCCGACTTGAAATCCATTAAAAATCTGTGGGACCTGTTGAAACAGCGAGTAAATCGTCGAAATCAGCATCCCCATAGTTTGGAGAATTTGAGCGATCAAAGCCTCAGTGAGTGGTTTAAACTGGATGCGACGTTCCTTCAAAACCTTGTGGACATGAAGTCCAAAGATGGTGTCACATGGTATTAACTTTATATCTCAAGCGGTGTGACAATTTTTTTTTTTTTTTTGTCCGTTGAGATTTAAAAAAAAATAATGAACATGAGCTGCAGTAAAATTATTTGAATGAGAATTAAAGAAAAAATAAAGAATAAGTTAAAAAAAAAAAAAGGAGGCAATATACATAGAACTGCCAGAACAATAAGTGAAGGACCATATGAGAGAAAAAAAAGTGCCTTTTCTGTGGATGTTACATAAAAACGACTTGAAGTCATCAGTTAAAACAAATTAAATACATTTTTAATTTGTTTTATCATTTTTGAAATTTATAAATTGTTTAACTGAATCCTGTCTCTTAACAGAATAAGTGATAAGGAAGCCTGATGTACTCTAACTCAATGATGTACACTATGAGACTGATGTACACAATGATGTACTCAATGACTACTCAACAAATGTGTACAGTTTAAATGGCCGAGTAACTGTTCTGGCGATCGGACCAGTTCTGAATGAATGTTTGTAGTGGTCCGGAATCCACTTTAAACAGTAGGTCCCGGTCTAATAGGACTGTATGCCATATGGCTGCAACCCTATCAAGTAAAAAAGAAAACATCTCATGTTTCGGAATCTGCCAGCAGGCAGACGGTCTTGTCCCAACATAGGGCTGTTGAACCAATGAAGAAAGAACCAGTTAAATTACTGTACTTTATTTTTCTCTGTATACAGTTTTCCTATTTACTATACAAAAAGAAAATAATTCACAATGACAAATGTCTTTACATTACTTAAACGAACTAGTTTTTAATAACCTTCATTATATAGACTTGCAATTAACAAATAACACCACACTCCATACATTTATAGTAAACATTCAAGTGATTCCTTTGCCTGAAATTCTTCCAATTTTGGTTTACAACTCTTTTTATTTGCATACTTTTCGTTAGAATGGAACTAAAAATCTGATCTCCAAGTCGAAATTAGTGGCACCTGCTTTCATTAACCCAAAATGTTCCACCGCGATCCATACCCAAATCCACGTAGCGAATCTTTTCCATATTGAAAAGCGTCATAACGCTTGATTACAAACACCGAAACCGCATTCCGAGTGAAGAAAGAGACGCTCGCATAATTTCAGCGAGCATGCACAAAACCAACTGTTGTATCGATCCATTTCGGGAGCTGTATCGATAAATAGAGCATGCATCAATCAAAACAAAACAAGACTTGGAGGAAAAAAATCAGTCGTGCCAACTTTCCAATTACGAGAATGTTTAATTCCATTTTCCAGTTCATCCGCGTGGAGAGAAATTTTTCTCTCTCCTTCCCATACACATATCAAAAACTAATCTGTAATGTTTTGGGTGAGAGTCCCAGCACCGTCATGTATGTTTGTAGTGGTCCAAAATCCACATTAAGCCATAGGCCTCAGTCTAATATGACTGTAAAGCGTTGAACGTAGGACTGACAACAATAACCCGTAAAACTAAAACATCTCATGTTTCGGAATCTGCGAGCAGGCAGACGTTCTTGGTCCACCATGAGGCTGTAGAACCACTGAAGAAGAACCAGTTAAATTAATGAATTTCATTTTCTGTGTGTAAAATTTTTTTCCTATTTACTATACAAAAAAGAAAATAATTTACAACAAAAAAAAATGTTTTTAAGCATAGATTACTTAAACGAGTTGGTTTTTTTTTCTCTGACTTATATAAGTCAGCCTGTATTCATTATATAAGTGAACGTTCATTATATAGAATATATGACTGATAGCCTTCATTATATAGACTTATATAACATAACAACGCATAACATCATTTACACCATACATAATGCACCACACATCATTACACCATACATAATGCACCACACATCATTACACCATACACATCTTCCAATTTTGGTTTAAAACCCTTTTTGGTATGTGATTCATATACACTTTCCGCCTGAACGAATGCAATTCATTGACTAAAAATCTGATCTGCAAGCCGAAATTAGCGGCACCTGCTTTCATTAACCCAAAATGTTCCTCCGCGATCCATACCCAGATCCACGGAGCGAATCTTTTCCACACTGAAAAGCGTCATAACGCTTGATTACAAACACCGAAAACCGCATTCCGAAGTGAAGAAAGAGAAGACTCTCGCATATTTTCAACGAGCATGCACAAAACCAACTGTTGTATCGATCCATTTCGGGAGCTGTATCGATAAATAGAGCATGCATCCAATCCACCACCCTTGTTAAAACAAGACTTGGAGAACAGAATCAAGAGAGAGGAAGGAAAAAAATCCGTCGTACCAACTTTCCAATTACGAGAATGTTTAATTCCATTTTCCAGTTCATCCGCGTAGAGAAATTTTTCTCTCTTCCTTCCCATACACATATCAAGAACTAATCTCCAATGTGAAGCAATCAATATTTCTAGGGGGAGTAAAGATAGGGGACCCCCCTTTAGAAAAAAAGGTCCTTTCTAGTTGCAGTGTTATTGATTATTTTGCCCCCAATGCTTTAATTATTCAGGCAGAAGTCCAAGTCTTTGTACATCTAGAAATCCACGCGGACCTCAAACCAATAGCAAATCAAATCGTGTTGCCACCCGATCGATAACAAATTGCTCACGCGAAAGCTACGATGACGTCACCTGCTCTTTGATGATTTATAATTGGCCAAAAATCTGGCACTGGATTCTCTCTCGCTCTCTCGACATCGTCTGCTAAAAGTTCTATTTCCTAATTAGGATCGTCGTTAGCCTTGTGTTTATCGAATTCGATAAAAGGTATTAAACACTTTGTTTGATACGGTTTCCGACTGATTTTGAAACAAATGCCTATTCCATTTACCATCCAGGAATTTTTTTTTTTTATTTTATTTTTATTTATTCAAAGGAATGTTGAAACATTAACTTCTCAAAAACGTTTCTTTTTTTCATTATTGAAATTAATGCATTTTATATCGAACTGAAAGAAGAAAAAAAAAAAATAAAGGCTCTTATTTGAATTTGAAGTTTTGTAATTGACTATTCAACTTTTTTTAGCAATGTTATTTTTTTTATGTTCTTCCTTATTTAATTGCTTTTTTACAGAATGATTTTATTTTTCTCTGGGACGTTTAATACCTTATTTTTTTTTTGTGAAGATTCATTTTTTTTTTATTTATTTTCAGCTTTAATAAGTTTTTGATGATATTTATCTTTATGATTTAAAATGTTTTGCAAAACTCACGTGGCCAAATGATTGAAACAGTGTTTATATGTAATTTTTTTTTAACATTGTACGTTAATAAATTCAATAAATAAGCATATAAGTATCACTAAGAATGTCATTTAAAACTCATTTATTAGAAATAAATTTCAGAATTGAAATTGTGTTCCTTTGTTGTTGTTGAATTGTGTTCCAACTTGAAATTGTGTGTAATTCCTTTTCTGAATGCACAGATATTTATGTTTTTGAGCTTAACCCCGTGAATACGCGAAGCTGTCAACTTATAGGTTGTCCCAAAATTCACGAAAGAATCTTGTAAATCTAACGTGAATTTTTGAACATCCTTTAAAATTGAACAATTATTCGAGCGGATTAAAATTCGGTTTGGTTTATCGCGTTACGGTCATTTTGTGCACAGTTTAGGGCTAAATAGACAGGGACCTACAGTTTAACGTGGATTCTGAATAACTAAGAAACATTCCTGCTACTTCCAGGATTAGAACTTGAAGCCTGTGGAAATGAACCAGAGTGCTAAAAAAATTGACCATCAGGCCGCGATTGAAATTAAACTTGACCTACAGTTTAACGTGGATTCTGAATCACTAAGAAACATTCCTGCTACTTCCAGGATTAGAACTTGAAGCCTGTGGGAAATGAACCAGAGTGCTAAAAAAATTGACCATCAGGCTGCGATTGAAATTAAACTTGACCTACAGTTTAACGTGGATTCTGAATCACTAAAGAAACATTCCTGCTACTTCCAGGATTAGAACTTGAAGCCTGTGGGAAATGAACCAGAGTGCTAAAAAAATTGACCATCAGGCCGCGATTGAAATTAAACTTGACCTACAGTTTAACGTGGATTCTGAATCACTAAGAAACATTCCTGCTACTTCCAGGATTAGAACTTGAAGCCTGTGGGGAAATGAACCAGAGTGCTAAAAAAATTGACCATCAGGCCGCGATTGAAATTAAACTTGACCTACAGTTTAACGTGGATTCTGAATCACTAAGAAAAACATTGACCATCAGGCTACTTCAGGATTAAGAAACATTCCTGCTACTTCCAGGATTAGAACTTGCCTGTGGGAAATGAACCAGAGTGCTAAAAAAATTGACCATCAGGCCGCGATTGAAATTAAACTTGACCTACAGTTTAACGTGGATTCTGAATCACTAAGAAACACTGCTACTTCCAGGATTAGAACTTGAAGCCTGTGGGAAATGAACCAGAGTGCTAAAAAAATTGACCATCAGGCCGCGATTGAAATTAAACTTGACCTACAGTTTAACGTGGATTCTGAATCACTAAGAAACATTCCTGCTACTTCCAGGATTAGAACTTGAAGCCTGTGGGAAATGAACCAGAGTGCTAAAATTGACCATCAGGATTACAGTTTAACGTGGATTCTGAATCACTAAGAAACATTCCTGCTACTTCCAGGATTAGAACTTGAAGCCTGTGGGATATGAACCAGAGTGCTAAAAAAATTGACCATCAGGCAGCGATTGAAATTAAACTTGACCTACAGTTTAACGTGGATTCGAATCACTAAGAAACAAGCAGACCATAAGGACACGATTGAAATTAGGTCTTGGTGTCATCGCAACTTGAAACCAATAGCTCGACAGGCACCCTATTCCCTCTACTGCAAACTCAAAGAAAGAAAGACTATCCAAGACTACCTGAAACTACTGAAGACTTTCCGACTTATTGACTTATGGTGCCCATTCCACCCGATTTTGTAATCCAACTTGCTTAACCGATATTTGAATCGAGTTCCCTTATACCAAAGGGCCCACTACTAGACACTGTACCCTATGCAGAAAGTGCCCGAGTTGGTGAATAAAATGGACAATGTCTAAAACTGAATTTACGTAAGGGCTTTATTTTGGTTTGTCATTCTATGTCATTTTGTGCACACTTTAGGCTAATTAGACCGGGGCCTACAGCTTAAAGTGGATTCGAACCACTCACAAACATTCATGCCCCCGCCAGTATGTGAAACTAACTGAAGCATGTGGTACCAAAAGCCAGAGTACTAGCCAATTGGCCATCTGGCGGCTTATAAAATAAAATTTGGCTTGGTTTTGCCGCTTTACGGTTATCTTGTGCACACGAGGGCTTAACAGACCGGTACCTAGTTTAATGTAGATTACGAACCACTCACAAATATCCATGCCACCGCCAGGATTCGAACCTGAAGCATGTGATACCAAAGTCCAGAGAGCTGGCCACTTGGCATCAGGCCGCCACTTACATAAGTGGGAAAACCCATTGAAAAAAAATGAAAAATACCATAAAAAGTCCATTTAGTTCAGGAATTCTTACCCTTTTTTTTTTTTCGCCAAGGAAAATGAAACTCTAAAATATTTTTAAATGAATGAAATAAAATAAAACTATGTTGCATTAAAAAATTTAACAAAAAGAAACATTATACAATTATATTAATGAATGCATGCATTTTTTTTTTTTGTATGAACTTTAAATAATAAAATATATTATAAAACTGAATACAGCTAAAATTTTATAAAAAAAAAATCTGTTATTTCAGTTGATAATTCCAAATACAACTATTTCTACTATGAATTACTACATAAAATTATTAGCATTATGAGAAAATCTAGACTTTTTAAAAAGCATTGAAATTAAAAGAAAAAAATTCTCATCCAAACTCACTAATTTCCTGAACTAGATCCGATGACCCTTGAGCAAGAATCCATGATTGTTTTCTTTACGAGAAACACAAATGCAGGAATCAGGAAAACTTAGCAATACTTTTTCCGTTTGAAATGCTTCTGTTGGCGCCAAATGCATAAATGACGCCAAATGGCAAGAGTAAGGAAAGAGTCAAGATTTTTGACGCGATTCACATATTTTGCCTCGGGCTCCGCCGATCAAACTAAATTCTTATTTTATTCTCTAAAAACTCTTATTTTTTAACTAAATGCAAAAAATAAATGTTTTTAAATCTGTTGAGTGATAAAAGATTAATAATTTGACGGACTTTTTTGGGAATCAATACAACAGCTGAAAATTTAAGTCCGAAAAATAAATTAAAGATGATTAAAAAAAAAAAAAAATGTATTCAATGAAATAAAATTTTCACATATAAAATAAAATATGAATAATTTTTAATTTCAAATAATAAATAGAAATTTCATAAAATTTTTTGAATTTATTGAACTTCTATTTATACCTCAGTGTTTAAAAAAGCAATTTACAATACTCTAATTATTAATTATTTACTCATTTTTTGGAAGGGATTTGATTAAATATTTGAAGAACAATTTCTATATTTTAAACTTCAAATATTCAAAATCTTTTATTGGTTAAGGCTTACATAAATATATAAAAGTTGAAACATGAAGAAAAACAAAAGTTGAAACAAATTTGAAACAAAAGTTGAAAATGATCATACAAGCAAACAAGCAAAAAGAATACACTCAGTGGAGCATGAAGTGGAAGTAGATTATACAAGAATCATAATGAAGCATTAATTCTTGTAATTTACACTTCTTGACAATTTTGATAAAGTGATCTCCGCAATATTAATATTACAATTCATGCAATTTTTATTATTCATTCTTTTACTGTACAGAAAAGAAAACCAGAAAAGCATCTAGCTTAACATCTCCATTGAGAAGAATTATGTTAACAATACTGCATCAATCCAACATTTTAAATAACTATTTAAATAAGTAGAAAATCATTAAACTCCAAATTGTTCCAAAAAATCATGACAAGTGAAGGAATTTATTTTACAAATTCCCGACACTTAGCTATTTAATCAACACAGAAGGAGTCGGTCAAATATTAAAAACTAAATAATACATAAAAAATGTTGAGGTTGTCGAATGTCGGCCAAATTTACTTCAGATAATTCACCTCTAGTTATGGACTGCATTCAGTGTTACCCGTAGTACCAGGGAGTATTTGTGTCCATCATGTGTTCCCCCATTTTAAAATGAAAAATCCGTTTACTAGGCTTTTTGAGTCCGTTCCTCCCTCTTCGTATGGCAGGTAGTTGTCTCATGACACAAGAACTAATTTGGGCCAAGATTGCGCCAAAACAATATTTAATATATCGCTAAAGGCAATGTAAATGAAATTAATAAAATCAATTAGATACTTCTTATGCATTCGTGTCATTTAGTAAGGTAGTGACGAGTTCTGGCCTTTCCTGGGCACAAAGTTTTGAGAAAGTTGAATTCGTGTATGATACCGCTCCACTAACCGTGGAGCCCAACAAGGAAACCATGATGCTCATGAATCGACCCATTTCTTATGTCCCTAGCAACTTCAAACCCCCAAGGATTCATATCCACCAACCGATTGATACATCTAGAATCTCAGATGTACCGCACGTCTACCACAAGCGGAGCCTAAAGAATTGTGGGTTTTGTATGAGTATCACAACTTTGTCTGGATTAGATCGCTAAACTTTTTACCTTTTTCTTGGACGCCCCACATGGCACACACGTGGGTCAGAAAAAGTAACAGTGTTAAACGAAGCAGAAAGAAAAGTCAAAAAACAATCAAACCATCAAAGAATCGCAACAAACTACTACGAAATTGATGAAGTGTGTAGTCAATGAAAAAAAAAAATAAGACGATAATAGTATGAAGTTAAAAGTCACTAGGGGCAGTGACACCTGTATACATTTAAAAGAGATGTTTAAAAAAAAAAAAGTCATGGAGAATCCTCAGGGACACAAGTAGAATTTTGATGACCATCCCTGAAAAATACACGGAAGCTTTCGGTTGATTTTTTATGATTACGAAGCGAGTACACTCAGTTCAATAATATAGCCGTCCACCAGGTTGCTTTGACCCAGTGAATAAGGACAGGACAGGAAAATTACTTAAAATAGTATAAACTGTGGTATGTTACTTAATAGTAAATAAACTATTTTTAATGTAAATCATAGAAAAAAACTTATATCACTTACTATGCTCATTATCATAAAATAAATATTGCATATAAAATACAGAATTAACTTTTAAGTTCCTCCATTTTGATTTGTAAAATACGAAAATCGCAAAGCATATTTCGAGTCGAAAATAAATTCACATTAATAAAAAAATAAAAAAACAATATTCAAAATTGTTTATAGAAAAACAAAAAAAAAAAAAAGAAATCTAATTAACAATCGATCGTTCTCTAAGATATTCAAGACGAAAACCAAATTGAACAATATTAAATAACTTAAGTTCTTCAACAAAATCGATCGGCACACTTTCCCAAATCGCACGGAAAATTTTTACTCAGCGTTTGTCAGATTTCTAGGTGTCAAGAAGCCGCTCTCATTTGACCCCGTTGCTTGTTTCGTGGCATTCGGATATGGAAAAATAAAAAAGAACAAAATAGAATGGTGGAAAGGGGGAGGGGAGTGGAATGTTTATCTTCACCTATCAAGTATTTCGACAGGCGAAAAGGCGTGACAGTAAACAATTACCAATACCACAGGCAATCCTCTTCGAAATGCAAAAAGGCGGGGGAAGAGGAAACGGCAGTCATCAAAAATTCCCGCCATTTTTCAGACAATGGCGTAATGAGGTGAGGTTGAGAATCCCGCGGTCACGGTGGAAAATTTTAATTGCTGCTTATAAACCGATTGTATTTGTGACCGTAACCTATCGGGAATTTCCGGAATTGGTTTAAAAAGACAAAACTTCTTATTAGGTCCGGTAATGATTCGTAAGATGGGGAGTGGTTGCTGTTTTCGTGGCCCGGCGCATCAAAACTGTGACATCAAATCGAATTGCTTCCATATGCAAACTCGACTCAAAGTACTGGTAATTAATAGTGAGCAGAGCCTCGGTTGCCAATCAATTATGCAGATGAGACGCGGAATTGAAGATATCCTGCAGCAATATTTCTGTAATGGATACAGGTTTGCCCGGATGGGTGAATTTAAAACAATGAAAGGATAATGCCCGGGAAGAGATTTCGTAGGAGATTAAGTGTTATTAGAGATTTGAATCTTAAATGGATTATACTGTAACACAAATTTTATTATAAAAGATTTTAATAATTGACAGCGAGAAATTTGATATTATAAAATATTTCCCTTATTTTTATTATTCTTAAGATACATTTAAATGAAAACTTGCATCTTTTAAATTATAGATGAATAAAAAATTTCTTTTTATACAAAATGAAATATTAGATTAATGAACTGATATCTCATTTACCCACAGGAAGAAGAGAACTTCTAGATTTGTTAAAAAAACTGACATTTTTTTCTAACAGGCATCACCTGATTCACAGATATAAAATATACTTCATATTAACAATTATTGGTTCATTGAGGTTTTTAAATAGCATTCTACCTTTATTTCTTTCAATATTACTAGAAGCCACATTTTCAACTATGTTCATTGCCTGAAGATCGAAGATGCAAAAGTAATAGTATCTAGTTTATAGACATATTTTTATTGCTTTTTTTTTTTTACGTAAACAGCATTATTCTTAGATTTGTGGCAACAAATATTTAAAATCTAAACAATCAGAAAGAAAAAATTCAAGATTTTCCCTGCTGTATATCAATGTACTAAACAGCAGTAAAGAATTAGCATAAAACTTTCATTGAATTTTACTTAATATTTTCGTTAGCTTATATAACTGCACACACACACTATATATATATATCGGTATTAAAACATCGGTGGACTTCATATTCCAATTTATGTAAGCTACTAACAGCACATCGTCAAGTGATAAGGGGGAATTTGCGTGTCGTATTTGAGAAAACTTAAAAAATTACAAGATAGCATAAGCAGATGGTAGAGGAAGACTCATCTAGTATAGTTAATATTTCAGAGCTTGACGATGTAGTTGGTGAAATAGACTGCCCTCCAAACGTTAAGGAACAACCGGTTTTGCGCCTAATTTGCAAATGAATGAACGTAGAAATACCAAATTTGGATGACATGTGCACAAAACAGTTATGTATTGACTGTAACATAGAAGTTTACATAAGAAACACGCGAAAATGATTTACAACAAAAAAAAAAAAAAAAAAAGCAATCTCGCTGGAAGAATCCATTCTTGGAAAAAATAATAATCACAGTTTTATGCGGTAAATGTCCTATAGAAACATAACAAAAATGAATTTTAACATGAGGTATGCCCACCCCCTAAGCTTAGATACAGTGGCGGCCTCGACTTTCCATGCTGTCAATTAAGTTGTCGGTTAACAAAAAATGGGAAGAAAGACCAGCCATGGAGTAAGCTTGTTCTAGTTCTCCTGAAGACCTTGGAAAGGACTTAAAGCGGCAACCTGTCTACCAAGGTAGTCCCAAAAGATGCTCTATCGGATTCAGGTCAGCCATTCCATTCTCTACAAACCGAGACCCTCAAGATATTCCTCAACAACTACAGCTCAGTGAGGTCGTGCATTATCAGCCATCAAAATGCAAAATAGCCAATTACCGGCATAATCTAGTATAGTATAATATTTCAGAGCTTGACGATGTAGTTGGTGAAATAGTATAACCTGAGCAAAAACGAGTCTTGACCTAAACTTTCGTATTTTACTGATATGGATAATGTAGTAGTATATTTTACCTGTACTGTATTTTAGTTAGTTGTGTACATTTTTAGAATCCATGTATAATGAAATGTAATGCTAGCCCTTACTTTATCGCTTAAGCTTCCATTATTTAACCCTAACAGTATTTCGTGACTTTCCTTTTGAGCAATTATTATGGCCTATATTTTTAATATATAATGCAAAAATTATGGCCTATATTGTAATATATAATGTAAGAATTATGGCCTATATTGTATTATATAATGTAAAATTATGACCTATTTTGTAATATATAATGTAAGAATTAAGAACTATTTTGAAATATATAACGTAAGAATTATGGCCTATATTGTGATATATAATGCAAAATTATGACCTATTTTGTAATAATAATATATATATATAATATATATATATATATATATATAAAAACAAACATATATTATATATATTATATAACAAACAATATACATAATATATATTACAAACAGTTATATACATGGCCTGTAAAATTGATCCATGTGCTATAAAATAACACCAACACTTCGACTAACAATCTTAATATTTATGCTAGAAAGTGTAGCCATACCTTGTTAAAATTGCCAACGAGTCTTCACGTTTATGAGCAGAGACACCAATGGATTCATCATCAAATTCGAATCTGATCGATAGCGACGCACGTTATTATTGAGCTATGTGTTATATATAGATTAAATTTTTTTTGTTCATTAATATTCTTCTAAGTAATTGCATTAGACTGAGTAGTTTTTTTTTTTTTTTAACTTTTTGAAGTATGTAATTAACACAAAGCTTTTGCATGTTTTTGTTACGTTACAAGATATGCTAAATATTTTTTCACTAAAATTCTAGTATAGCAAGGGTTTTTCACTTATGCGTGAAAGTAGGTTTACGAGAGGAAATTTTTAGATTAATATATAAAAATATTAGTTTTTATACTTATTCTCAAAATTTCACATTTTTTATATATGATAATCATTGTAACAATCTTTTAAAAGACAAAACTATTCTTCAAATGTGATTATCGATCACCAATGAAAAATGAAACACAAAATACTCAATCTATATGCGAAGATTAATATTTATTTTTAATAAAAAAAAAAAAAAAAGAAACCGCCAATTTTACGATCGAGAATATTAAAATCACGAACATTTGTTTAAAGATTAATTGTCCCAAATATTTTCTCTAAGAATTGTTTCTGCAAGGTTTGGATATTTATTATCAGAAAAATATCTTGAAGATTTAAAAGAAATATTTGCCGGGCTGGCGATAAATTTCTCTTTTGTCCGAAAATAAAAACTATTTACACTTGCTCAGTGAAATGGCAAATAAAATGAAATGAAATCTCTGATCTTGAATCGCATTAAATTAAATTTAATTGCAAGTATCTCAAGTGTGATAAAGTGTTTCATTCTTTTGGCAATAAAGATTTATAAAAGAAAGGGAGAAAAAAGCAGACATGTAATCAAATATTTAAAAGTTAATATACAGAACAATATAAGAAAGATATTTTCCACACAATATAAAGACAGCCATTTATTAATAATAGTTAATTTTATTTCAACACACAATAAATAATCAAAGCATATTGTTCTGTTTTACATTGATCTTTTTTTCAATTCCTTCTATTAGCTCACACTCTCCCTATATATATCTTGCTCAAATTTTCAATCTTTAATAAAAATACTTTTTATTCATCCAATCAAGTTGAAATACATTTTTGAACTTGTAGATTTTTTTGAACTGGATCTTAATACAATTTTTCAAATATTAATTCAGTAATTAAATTAATTAATTTTAGTTTTTTTTTTACATTTAAGTTGCATATATCTACCAATAGATGGCGCCGGATAACCTTAAAAATGAATGAAAATTATTTATAAAGCATTTTCAGCAATATAGTGAAAAAAAGTAGGAATTGACTTTAAAAATTTTTTTTATATTACTTGTTTTGTACATACTTTGTGCCAATAAGGTTCATTCTATATAAGTCATACTATAAGGTTCATACTATATTCGTCAAGAAGTTCTTAAATGAACATACTTTTTATTACCTTAAGAGCGTTTTAATTTCAAAAAAATCATACAGTGTTCAAAATATATTGATATATTGCCCACTTAAAAAGGTTATTTTTTTTCAAGTACAGTTTTATTTATTTATTTTTTTTTACTGAGTCGAAAATATGCAGGGTTTCAATTATAATAACAACAGATTAAAAATTGCTTTATTATATTGTTTCTATTACCTCACACTCTCCTATATATATCGTGTTCAAATTTTCAATCTTTAATAGAACACTTTTTATTCATCCACTCAAGTTGAAATACATTTTTGAACTTTTACTGGATGGCACTGGATCTTAATACAATTTTTCAAATATTAATTCAGTAATTAAATTAAATTAATAAATTTAATTTTTTTTTTTACATTTAAGTTGCATATATCTACCAATAGAGGGCGCCAGATAAACTTAAAAAAAAATGAATGAAAATTTATAAAGGTCTTTCTGTGATATAGTGAAAAAAGAAGGAATTGACTTAAATAATTTTTTTTTATATTACTCGTTTAAAAAAGTTATTTTAGCATTAGATAGCCTATTGTACATGTTTCTCTTATGACCTAAATTTAGTGGCTCTAAAATGCGTGCAAAAAGAAAAGGCTCAATTTTCACTGATGGCACGCGTTATAGTCGTTGTTTTTAAAAGGTGATAGACTCGGTTTGGATTGTGATAATCTTTCATTGACATTCATATCATCAAATTGGAATGTCCGTTTGTGATCGGAATCTCTTTTCGATGTGATAAGCAAATATGGTCATTTAAGCCTAAAAGTCCTCTGGTAGGTTATCACTTCTCTCTCGTTTTAGGAAGCGCATGGACCAACAAAAATTAAATAATGAAAATTATTTAATTTTTATAATTAATGACAATTAACTGTCGAAATTGCTCACGGTTTTTTTTCACTATTTGCTAAATAATAAAAAGCTGATTGTTGTTCAATCACTAACTCTGTTAAGTTGATATTACTAGATTTCACGACAGGAAACGACTAATTGAAACTTGACAAAGAAAGGAAAACCAAAAAACATTTGTATTTCTGCTCGCGAAGAGTACATAGGTCGGAATCATCTGTAGGACGTAATGACATTTTGGTGGACTCGACGAGGAGCAGACGAAACCGAGCATATTTCCTTTGTGCGTTCATCCACGATCATGATTGCAAAATGTAGTAGGGTAAAAAACTGAATCTGTTGTATATCTGGCACGTTGTTATTCTCCGCTATTTGCTATTCAAGAAAGTGTCCCGCATCCAAAAATCACTTTCATTGTTTTAATTAACTTCATTTCTATCATTCATTCAGATTATCATCAGGTTGTATTTCGTTCACATCAAACATTTAGATGATTTCCTGTCCATATTTATCAACGATCCTATTTTATACAGTAAGAACAAGAGTTATTCAAGCACTGGGCCAATGATGGTAAAGGGATCAAAATAGACTTCCAGTGGTGAGTATACCATTGTAAGGGTGATTTAATCGGTTGGAGTTAATTAAGGGGCGATTGGGGGGTTGACAGGAAAATATGTTGTTCTATCATCATATGGGCCATATATAATTGTATTAAAATTTCATCTTCTGAATTTCAAAACAATCATGAGAGAACAACTCGCATCAATAGGTACTGTAAAATGAATACAATATGAATGAATATGAATGAATACATGAATGAATACATAATGAATATGAATGAATATGAATGAATGATCAATTTATTTTAAAATATTATCGTTGATCATATTTTCTCATCAACTCTACAGTGTAAAAATATGATCAACGATCAGTGGCAAAATAAAAATTCAATGCTCTATTATGGAAGGATTCAATCACAAACAAAAAAAAAAAAAAAAAAAAAAAAAAAAAAAACCTAGCCGATTTTTAAAAATTTACAGCTAGAATAATTTGGATTTAAAAACTAAACATTTATTTAGTTGTGCATTAATAGTTTCCCTGAAGGGTAAAATGAAACTTGAACTATGCAACAGACAAGAGATCCACTATCATCCAATTACAACTATCTTCGTAACCTTGTTTCCAACAATGAAAGAAATATTCGAAATAATCTTTTACGAAATCAGGTATATAGCCCCCGGAGACATTCTGGTCTGTTTTGAAATCAAGCGGAGTGAATCACTGCATTACTTATTTATTTATGCATACATAAAATCATATACGGGTTCCTGAACTGGCTCAATTTATTCCCCTTCATATAGCGCATCCCCGTATTGATTACGAGAAATACTCGAACATTACTCAGTTAGAGATGCATGAAATCATTGCACAGCCATACATGCACACACAAATAAAAATAAAAATAGCACAGAAAGAGAAGCAGCAAATCGCACGGAATAGCGGCAAATAATATAATAAAAAAAAGAAGAAGATCATGGCAAAAAACAATTCAAAAGAATATGAGATGGAATCTAGGAGATCAGAGAATAGATAAAAAAATATTAAGCTGCACCACACCGCTCGCGAACCCTTTTATGTCACTGCTGTTTTTGCTGTTCCACCCCACATCCCCCTTATGAAAAAAATGGTAGGAAATAAAAAAAATGTCTATCTACCCGGGTCTACACACACAAACAGACTACAGGAAAGATAGTATGCGTGTGTGTGTGTGTGTGAGGCTGCTCCGCTAGCTAATCAATAGCTTGAGCAATCGATATTGCCAATCGATATAAAGGAAGCCCAAACCGTTGGCGTTATCGATACTTCATTAAGATTCCTGTCGTTGCCAAATGTTAGGGCACCAGTAAAAAAATAACGCCGAATCCAAAGGCTCTTTAATCTAAAATATAAACAGGCAGCTCTAGAAGAAGGGGAAAGAAATGCTTCTGCGTAGGCATTAACGGATGCCATTTTTTTTCCCGCGCTTTTTGTTTTTTTATAATTTTGTTCCTTTTTTCGAACCCTTTCTGTTGTTTTTTCGCAGTCGTCGGTGCGCGGTTGCAAACAGTCAAGATATCGAAGATTGCTTTTTGAAAGGCACAAAAATCTGAATGGATGAATGAATGAGTGATAGACAAAGAGGTTCCTTTAAGCCAAAAGCAATGCGAACAGAAGAAATTTCGTTGCACAGCCATTATCGAATTGGAAAAATATTTTTCAGTTTTTCGTTTTTCTTCCTCCCATGTAAAAATCCAAGGAGAGCGGTGGCAAAAAGCAATGTATATAAGGCCAAAGAAGAAGAAACATATTGATATGAATTCCTCCCCCCTTTCAGTTTAAATGAGATGAATAGCATTGGCCTTTGCCACAAAAGCTAAAGCAAAAGGAAATTTTTTAGTTTGTGGTTTTGATTAATCTAATTCAGAAGATAATCGCAATAAGAATAAAAGAAAAAACAAAAAATGGAATCTGAATTTGTTTTTCCTGTAACGAGCAAGTTTTCTTCGTAATATTATTTATCGTTTTATTTGGAAATCGCAGGAAAGCGATTTTATATATGCAAGCGTTTTCTATTAGTCTTAACAGTTCTCGAGAACTGTTATTTATTGTTGCGAAAGAGTATTTCTGATTGTACAAAAGGCAAATAAAAACAGCTTAACAGAAATGATTCAACGAGCGAAAATTACTTCTTGCAATAAAATATTAATGATTAATGTTTTTCTATAAAAGTGGAAAATTTAACAGAAATATAATCAGATAATGTATTACAATAAACTATAAGTGGAAGAATTGAATTTTGATTAATGTCTTTAAAGAAATTCAGTTTTTCGGAATTGTTTAAATTCAATAGAATTTATAAATATAGAAGCCCAATCGAATTTTTTTACATGGCAATGTTTTGTAACACTTAACATAAAGCAAAAATACCCACATTACTATTCATTAGATTACAAAATATTTGTTATACAATGATGAAAATCGCATTGCGACATTACTATTTATTAAATGATATAATATTTGTTAAACGATGGCGAAAAAATCGTATTGTCACATTATTTATTAAATTATAAAATGTTTGTTGAACAATGACGAAAATCGTATTGTCACATTACTATCCATTAAATTATGAAATGTTTGTTGAACAATGACGAAAATCGTATTGCTCACATTACTATTTATTAAATTATAAATGTTTGTTGAACAATGACGAAAATCGTATTGTCACATTACTATCCATTAAATTATGAAATGTTTGTTGAACAATGACGAAAATCGTATTGTCACATTACTATCCATTAAATTATGAAATGTTTGTTGAACAATGACGAAAATCGTATTGTCACATTACTATCCATTAAATTATGAAATGTTTGTTGAACAATGACGAAAATCGTATTGTCAAGCGTATCATAGCAAAGAAAATCTTGTTAGCGAAATTACATAGTTTTTATTCCATGAGTTAATAAAAAAAAAATTGCAATTGAAAAATATCAACTCACTTTGCTTCCATACATGAGACACATTTAATCATTTCAGTCTACGAATACTGTAAATATAGTTACTTTGCATTCCGAGTTTAGGTGCGGTGAAAACTCATTTCAGTAACGGTTTCAAGATTGATTCAGATTTAGTTTTGACCACTTTATTTATTAACATATTTACTGGAATCTTTTGAATTCAAAAAAAAAAAGAAACAGGAATGATATGTAAGGAAAGTTAGATTCATACCCATTTGTTATAAAATACGTTTTAGTGAACAGGGATTAATTAGAAGATAATAATGAAGAAAATATGAAACGGAGAAAACTTATTGATATAAAATCATCCTTTTTCCAATAACTCTGTTAAAATTTTAAATTAATTTTCAAGTTAGAAATAAATATTAAATGACTATAATATAAACTAGATTTGATGTTTTCATAAATTGTAGGAAGTAAAATATTTTCTGAACAATAAAAAAGGATCAGGAATTAAAAATGATTTACTCTTTTTTAGTACTAGGAAAATAATTCAAAGGAATACCATTCTAATGTCTGGATTATGAAAGATGTATTCAAATATAACAAATTATTATATCCATGTACAATTCTTATCGCTGCTGTTAAAATTTTGAAATATCCCCTCAAATATTAGACACCCAAATTAAATACTAAAAATATAAAAACTCAATCAGATGGAAAAAAAAAAAAAACTAAATATACAAGCAGATATTATAATTTTTAATATTTTTTCTGATGGAACAAGTTAAATTCTGAAATAATCGAAGTACCATTTGGCGATTGAATCTTTCTGAAATAATCGAAGAGCTACAGCTGCAAACAATAAAGCAAAGAAGCAAACCTAATAGTTAAAGGAAAAATATTTATCCTCGCAAATCTAAGTAATAGTAGCAAAAAAATAGTAAAACATCTGATTTATGTAGTAAATAATTTGGACGTTGTGAGGAATTCTTGATATTTCAGAAAGAAATTTCATCCGACATCGCCTTGAATCTATCCTGGATGTTGAACAGTTGTTTTAAATTAAAAACGTTTACAATTCTGTTCATTTATCTATATTTATTTTGAAAACTTTCATAAAAAATCATTTGAAGAATCCAGATTCAAATAGAATATAGACACATTTCTAAATCAGCAAAAAACATTAAAAGAAAATTTACACTGAAAAAAAAAAAAAAAGTAAAAATTCTTAATTAAACAACAACAAAATGGCCAACACTCTAATAATCTCCATGAACATCTCATTTTTAATCAACTCTGTACCACTATCAAAAATTAATTATAGACATAAAATGAAATGACCAGCACTACAGTTATTGGACTCAAAATTCAACAGTTTGCTCTCTTAACGATTGAAATAAAATGATTAAACGATCACCCAACGAAAATTTAAACCTCCATTTGATTTCCAACAACCACTGTATATCAGTATGCAGTCTAAGCCATTGTTATTCCGCAACAATCCTTTGTTTCTACCAAACTGAAACATCTGAAAGAAAAAAAAAAAGTGACGCTACATACCCCATCATGGCGTCATATGTAATGAGGGGATGACATTATTAAAAATTTATTAGAAATATAAAAACGAAATGACCAGCACAATAGTTACTGGACGCAAAGTTCAACAGTTTGCTCTCTTAATGATTGAAATAAAATGATTAAACGATCACTCCAAAACGAAAATTTAAACCTCCATTTGATTCCCAACAACCACTGTACAGCAGTCTACAACAATCTAAGCCATTGCTAATCCCTACACAATCCTTTGTTTCTACCAAATCGAAAAAAAAAAAGTGACGCTACATACCCCATCATGGCGTCATATATAATAAAAGGGATGGTATTATTAAAAATCTATTAGAAATATAAAACGAAATGGCAACGCAATAGTTACTGGACAGAAAAATCAACAGTTTGCTGTCTTAACGATTGGAAACAAAATGATTAAACGATCACTCCAACGAAAATTTAAACCTCCATTTGATTTCCAACAACCACTGTACAGCAGTCTACGCCATTGTTATTCCGTAACAATCCTTTGTTTCTACCAAATCGAAACATCTGAAAGAAGAAAAAAAAAGTGACGCTACATACCCCCATCATGGCGTCATATGTAATGAGGGGGACGAACGGGTGCAATTTCTAGCTGAGTGCACGGGTGCATTTTGATATAATCCCAACAGCAAATCCCTTTAAGCAGGAAGGGGCAGATGGTAGAACGGGGGTAGTTAGAAAAAAAAACCCCGAATGAGAGGGGTGAAAACACGATGGGTCTAATGAGTGACTAAGAACTAAGACAGCTACTAATGCAGCCATGCACTACTGATTCAGCAATTGATTGCCATTCCCTCCCTGCCTATTATCGATTTTTAAAGAGTGAATGGATGCACTGGAACCCTCTTTGACAGGATTTCGTCGCTACAATGTCAAAAGGAATACAGGGGGCAAACATTCAATATTTATGGACCTCCCGGTAATTTTGGGTAATAGATGCCCCGGGTTGTATGTCTTCAAAGGAGCCGGGATGGTTCGGGAACTTGATCTTGTTAATGATGATGATTACACCGGGCAGTTTGGGCCCCTTAATAGGTGTTTCAGGTTTCATTAGGAATAAAAGGAAAAATAGTAGATGGAGAGCCATCTCGCCAACTGATGAACAAGTGATGAGATCTTCCTTTTGTTACAGTGTAAGTCTTTGGATTGGTTTATATAGATAAAAAATTGCTTCCCTTTGTAGAAATTTAGTGCTTTCCTTTTACCAGAAATGCAATAAATCAAAAAGGTGCCATAGGGAAATTAAGGACAAGAACCTATAAATTAAATATTTTTCCTTTCTATTGCTCAATTTAGTAATATGTGTTATTTCAACATAACAAGCGCGCAATGCAAACATAATTGTTTAAAAACCTGGGCATAGTAATTGTTATAAGCAATAAAAATACTGCTTCACACACACACACACACACATCACAGGTACTTCATAACACTTTATTTAGCCTTAATGTTTAAGCTAAAAATGTAAAGAATTGTCTATTAAAGTTGGTGATATTACTGTTTTCCAAATACTATACAATATAAGCATTAGTTATTTCAATAAATCATATGATTTACCAACAGCGCTACAAGTATAATTGCCTCATTTTATTATGCTATGGAGTAAAATGGCAACAGTTTTTTTTATTCTCTTGCTAAAATAAAAGATAGAGATTGTGAATTTCAATAACTCTTAAGTTATTTCTGTTTATTATTATCGTTTTGCATTGCCTTTTAACTTATTTTTGTTGTAGTAATTAAGAGTCGTTCGTATTTCCCAACGTGTTTATTCGTAGCTTTCTTATAAATGTACACAAAACAATAATTAAAAACAATTTTAAAGGGCAAAAAATGAGTCTTTTCCATATTTTCTCCATATTTTTTCCATAGTCAATGCAATGTTAATAAAATAGAAGCTACAAAGCTTTGCCATAATTCTCTCAAGGGTAAATTTGGGGTTTGAATGCTCAAAATAAAATCCTAAACTCCCGTTAAGAGAGTTAGATTTTTCTTCTTACTTCATCCGAATAATAGAGAAATAAAATTTAATTGCTATGACATTTTTATGAAAATTATTATTTTGGAATCTAAGCAGCTCAAGTTGATGCTAGAATTGCTCAACGTCTCTCCACAATTCATAAAAGGATTAATTTTTAACTGAGAATTTCTCAAAATTTCCAGCTGGATAAATAAAATAAGAAATTTTATGGGTTAAAATTTAACTATAGAAGCAAATATTATGGCCAGATTTATAGTAGTAAAAATTTACCCCTTTCATAAAGAATTTACAAACAAGCCTTTTTAATACCTTCTCTGTATTTTACATATGTAAAAGTTTTTTCATATAGACAAAAATTGTTTTTGCTAATACACATTACGAAAATACGAAAGTACTGCGTTTATTTTTATAATCTACTCATATAATTTCATGTAAAACTAATAACTGATCTAGTTATAAACCATCATAACTATATGAAGTGTTCAAGCCATCAAATATGCCCCAGTGATTTTTTTTTGAATTTAAAACTACTAATGATTCATAAAGAATTTTCATGATCATGGGTTATGTTTGGGGATCTATAACACGATCTTGAATATGTAAATAGTAATGTTTCACAAAGAATTTCTGGTGATTTATAACACGATCATGAAGGTGTAAATACTAATGCTTCACAAAGAATTTTTCTGGTGATTTATAACACGATCATGAATATGTAATGTTTCATAAAGAATTTCTAGTTATGTCTGATTTATAAAACGATCATGAATATGTAAATATCACAAAAAATTAAAAAGTTTGAAACATAATCAAACGCATTCTGTTTTTTTTTTTTTACAAAAATTTTCAAGTTTATAAATATTCATGACACTATAAATATAACAAGTATTTTTAGATGCAGTTTAGATAACACAAAAAACAAGTGAAGAAATAGTACAAAAATTATGTAAATCTTTAGAAATTAAAGTTAAACTTAAAATAAAAGGCAGTTTAAATTCTTTAAAAATATTCTTAAACCATTTTATCATTGTATTACAATTTTTTTTCATCGGTTACAATTTTTAAAACTTAATAAATTTCATAAAACACAAAAACGCATTTTTCTCAAATTAAAATTTTAAACTCAAGACTGGGTTACTAACCTATTTTATTTTCAAATAAAACACTTTAAAATAGAGAAGATGTCATAAAAGATTCTAATGAATTCAGCCAACCAATGCGACAAGGAAAAGTTTTAAACATTTTTAATTGCAATTAAATAATAAAATTTGAAATTAAGAAATTTATCAATATCAATGATTTAAATTTTTTTTTTTCTTTTTGCTTTCCAAAACATTTTTAAACCATTGAAATCTGAAAGATTGATCAAGAAAGAATCATCAAGTCAGTCATTTTAATATCGCTCTAGATATTTAAATAAATAATTATTACTTAAAATTTTTTTATTTCTCATTTAAATACCTAGGGCGATATTAAAATGACTTGATTCTGTTATAAACTAATCCACTGAGGGCCTAACAAATGCATTCTAATACCACAAATATATTGCATTAAGTTTTATTGAATTTATGTATATATATGGCAAGGGTAGAAAATATTCGTACAGTGCCGATTTGTAACATAAAGCACGCTATTATTTAATAAAGGGCCCAATTAAAATTTATTATGCACATTTTGAAAATTATTTCAACTTAGTATTTTAAAATTATCAAGATATTTTAAAAATTTGCATCAAAAAAAACCCGGGACGAATTGAATTCGAAGGCGTAGAATGTATTCGCATACATGAAATATTCGAATTTATTGTTCGTGATTTACCAGTACTATAAAAATGAACGAGTGCAAACTGCTTTAGATGACTTGGAAAAAAAAAAATCAATCTTCACTTGAAGTATCACATTTAGAAATGAGTGATAAACTTTCAAAGATTTCTATTTTAAGGAAAAAAAAACGACCTTTAAAACTTCCTAAAAGACGCAAAAATATTAAATCAAATATATTGGAAGACCTAGTTCTATCATACAGTCAATAATTGGAAGATTTAGTTCTTCGATGCTACTTAAGCAAGAAGCGATTGACCATCATTTTCCAGTTCTTATAATAGTAGATTCATTGTTTGTAAATTTCAAAAATTTCGAGATTTAATGTTCTTAAATTGCAGTATAGCTACAAAACGTTGAGTAAGCGTATGGAAAGGTATGATATGAAAGCATACAGAAAAGCTGATTTCCACAGCGAGTTGCTAGAAGAAAACATTTCATGACGAAGAAGAATCGTATACAACATTTAACTTTTTGCAAAATATTTTCTTGGGCTAGAGTTCAACATTTTTGGATCTGATACAGAAAGAAAAGACAAATGCAGGAATCCATCCAATGAATCTTTTCACCAACAACATGAAGTTCTGTGAAGTTTGGTGTTGTATGACTGACTCTCGTCTAGGAAGTTTGGTCATTATTGATGGGATTGTGAGTTTTAAGTTCACAGATGTATTAAAAATAATTTAGAAACAAGTGCTATAAAAACATTTAAGTAAGTTTTCATTCAATATAATGAAACATACAATGTAAAACACTAGGCTTTGGAGGTTTTAATACACATCAACATTTCTTCAGTTTCATACAAAGTCGCCAGACATCAACCTGCCCGTTGAGCATTTGTGGAACATTTTAAGACTTTGTTATCCATAAAAGGAAACTTCAAGATATAAATATTAGTCTAAGATTCATACAAAGAATCTAATAGACATACATAGAATTAGGAATGCATAATTCTACATAGAATTCATCTAAAATTCTATGAGCCTTAGTCTAAGATTCATTTCTAGCAAGGCTGTATAGAAATTGCTCTTCAAGAAGAATGGAATTCTATTTCAGATTCAACTATTTCAAAAGGGTCGAATCCATACCATGAAGACTAAGCTATTATAAAAGTCAAAAAGTATTCAACTAAGTATTAATTTTAAATTATTTGTAACAAAAATTTATAAATTATTGGGACTATATACGAGTATTTTTACATTATTATATATATATAGCTAATTTGATTTTATATTATAAATTATTGTGACTATAGGTGAGCATTTTTTACACTATTAGATATATAGCTAATTTGATTTTTTTAGATTATAAATTATTGTGACTATATACGAGCAGATAAACTATTAGATATATAGCTAATTTGATTTTTAGATTATAAATTATTGTGACTATATACGAGCATTTTTTAAACTGGCTTAGATATATAGCTAATTTGATTTTTTAGATTATAAATTATTGTGACTATATACGAGCATTTTTTAAACTATTAGATATATAGCTAATTTGATTTTTTTAGATTATAAATTATTGTGACTATATACGAGCATTTTTTAAACTATTAGATATATAGCTAATTTGATTTTTTTTTAGATTTATAAATTATTGTGACTATATACGAGCATTTTTTACACAATTAGATATATAGCTAATATGATTTTTTAGATTATAAATTATTGTGACTATATACGAGCATTTTTTAAACTATTAGATATATAGCTAATTTGATTTTTTAATTAGATTAATAAAAACAAATATATAAACCACATCTTTTGCAATAATTAATTGGGTGGCAAGTAAATAAAAATTTTACAACGTAATGGATTCATTGGACTTTGAAGTTTTTTTTTAAAAATACAAACATCTCTAACTTTGAAGTTTACTACACACTCCTTAAATATCTAATTTTATGATTTACAAAATGAAAATAGGGCTAATTTCAATCCATATCTTAATGAAATTTCACACAAAAAGACAGCAATAAAATGAAATAAACTATAACACACAAAATGCCTATAACAAAAATATTCATAAAATCTTTAAAAAAATCCTTCCCCCTTCATTTATAATTATTGAAATTATTATGTAATTATATAATTACTATGATGTTATTTGGAAAGTGGAGTACGTTCCACATTTCTTCTCAGGTAATTTCTGGAAAGGTTTAAATAAAAGCATTTTTAAAAACTTGAAAACTGTACTAATTTGTATATTGAAAGAAATTCATTAAAAATGTATAGATTGTCAATGCGATCTTACAAATGAATATTTTAATTTCATTTGACTAAAGGCATTTCATTGGTTCAAATATTTACGAATAACTTGCATAACATACCAAATAAAATAGTTTTATTTTTAGTATTGTAAAAGCTATATACAAATGTAAAATAAAATAAAATTGTTTTTTTTTTTTTTTTGATTAGTCAAAATTACACTCTATTCGAATTAAAACTGGTTGTGGCAAATATTTATTTGCAACATGCTGTATTTCTTTTTAATTTTAATACCAAATTTAATATACAAACTTAAGTTATTTCGTAAGTTGTTTTTTGTCTTGCAAAAGTCTTTTCTCAAGATCTTTCTTTCCAAGAACCCATTTTTTCAATAATATAAAATTTGATATGCAAAATGTTTTCTTTAATTTATATATCTTATATTATAAACTTAATAATTATATTAAATTGATTTAGAAATCAATTTAGTTGATCAAGTAAAAAATTTCATTGCATTTACGTCATACACAAAGTAAATATTTAAAAACATTTTTAAAATTAATTTTTATCAAAATTACAAATAATTTTTACTTACGTGACTTGTGCTTTAATTACACAGATCTTTGTAGTTTCCATCATCTGCTATGCAATTTAAACTGCATTTGAATGATTTAATTAGAATACAGTTCAGAAATATTAAAAAAAGTCCACGATAATTGCTGCAACTCGTACGACGAAACACAATCTGCAGTTTATTAGGTTACATGACACGCTTTTATACTGAAGCTTATAATGAAATTTGAGGCATTAACTATTGCATTGCTATGTAACATTTCATATTGTTTGCAAAGGTTCCATCCAACCAATTTATCAAATTATATAGTATAGATTGATAAAAGAGACATTCAGTGAAATATTTCTAATAGAAATGAAGTTCTTATGTAAATAAATAAAAAGGCGATTCCATAATAATGGAGAATCACAGTTAGCGTTCTTCTAGGTCCATGATTGTTTTGAGCTACAGTTTTTGGTAGCTTTTTTGTTTCTATGCATTATCAGTCAACAAGAGGAGATTCCAATAGAAAAAAAAGTCTTTTCTTAAATTAAAACTCATATACGATATTTGAAATACTCGTATTTACATTCATTCGCATTATTTTCAGGTCTTAAATCATGAGGCAACCACTTTCCAAAAACTTCTCGTCATGGTTAGTTCGTATGGATAGATTTAATGGTTGATTATTCCGCACCGATTTTTGCTATTCAAATTGTTTAATGTAACTAATTGATTTAATTTAATATTATTTGAATCTATCACTGCACTGAAAATTTTGCTAAACAGAGAATGTAAATGCAAATCTTATCTACTCGTAGCTAGAACATGCGCATTAAGATTTGGCGAGAAAATAAAAAAAAAAAATACACAAAGTAGCGCCAACTAAGCAGATAAAAACTCAAATTTAATTTTTAACTCTATATCGGAAACATGCATCCATATATCATATTTATCATGCGTAATTTGCATATGCATATGCGTAATATTGCATATGCGTAATGTACATTTATTACATTTTATACATATTATACTATGTGATTATGAATCTTCATTGCTAAAATGCGCGATTTCTCTACAATGTATCAAGTTACTATTTTTTTTAATTAAAAATTAGGTCTATAAAAAAATACAAAACACAATCCATAAGATCACATATTTCCTTTTTTGTAGACATAATACATTTAAATATGATTATTATGTAAATTGAAGAAAACACAAATCAACTTTTAACAATATCTTATTTTCAACAGTATGCATTCAATTTATTCAATAATTTTAAGCACAGTTCTTTCTAATGTTGGACAGACAAGAATTGTTTTAGGATATATAATTTGATAGATAATTACAACAGCAAATTGGATCATTCTAGTTCAAAAGAAATGAGAATACTGATTCTAGTATTGGAATTTTTATTGATGAAATATTATATTTATTAATAAATGTGATACTTAATTTTTAAAATTGCATGATATTTCTTAAATATCCTTTTATTTACCAGTAATATTTTTAATACAAAAATTCATCGCAGTTTCTTACGAATTTTTTATATTTTGTTTTTGTTTTTAAGAAGATAAAAGCAAATTTAATTATAAAAAATATTAAAAAAATTACAAATTTAATTATAAAAAAGATTACAAAATTACAAACTTAATTATAAAAATCTATACCATTTTTTGAAGCATTCAATTAAGTAATGCTTATTTTTTATAAATATGCGAAAGTTAATTTAATACTTTAATTAATAGCTCAATGTGATTACATTCATGGGGCAGATGTAATCATCTGATTTAAAATAGATACTAATCATTTTAATTATAGCACTTTTACTGATGTTAAATTATATTTATTTATTAATAAATTTATAATTTAATAAAATTTATAATTTTTATTAATAAATTATAAATTTTTTTTCATGAATTTTATAAAAATCTTCATCTTTGTTTTTTTTTGTTTACGCAAAATCAGTTATATACAATTCGAAGAGTATAGAATTTTCTTAATTGAAACTAAAAGATAATTCAACAAATTTTTTAAAAATCTCCTAAGTTAGGATTATTCTTAACTTAGACATTGAGTGGGTCGCATAAATGAGATTAAAAATTATGCAAAATATTTATTTTTGGTATACCGATTCGCATTGAAGTTTAGTACACAATATAAATGACTTATCAAATTAATTGATTGAAAATGAAGAAAAACTATCAGAAATAGTGTAGTTCATTTAATATTTTGGCATTTTGTAAAAAAAAGCATTTTCTGTAACGAAATAGAATGAATATCAATAAAAAAAAAGCGTGACAAGAGGTTTTTCGATTTTATTAATGTCATCATTGAATATTAATGGTGACCCAATGTAGCAAATTAAAAAAATTACTTCTTTTATAATCAAATACAAATTTGCACATAGCCAGTTTTAAGCACCAATCAGATAAAACATTGATTTAAACTTAAGCGTTTTCTGAAAGCAGGTCCACAAAAATCTACTTACGAATATCCGATAGGAAGTCATTAAGATTGACAAAACGACGCGATTGAAAAGATATCCATATTCCTTCCTAAATTAAATTTCCCATCAAGTCTGTGAAACCGATGCAAAAATAACGAAAACTTAACTGAAGCCACCCACGTTACACGAATCAAAGAACCATTTTTTTTTTTACCAACCCAGAAAGGGTACATCAAAACGGAAACTTAATAAAGAACAGAGAAGAATTTCGATTAGGGGTCTTCATCATCAAGAGTTCGAAAGCATCGGCATTTGTGCAGAAGGGGGGGAGGGAAGAAAAGGGTAATCCAACTCCGTCATCAAGATACAAAAATACAGACATGATGTCGACGGCGTAGGCCAGAGAAACGGATGTGTCAAAAATCAATAACTGAAATGTCATCCCTAGAACTTTATCTCTAAGTCCGTAGATCAGCGAAATCGATCTGGGGCCCTTTATTTATTGTGGGAAATGTGTCTCGATGAAATAGTAATCGGGTTTTGTGGCAGAGATAGTGTCGGTTTGGATCAGCAATCTGTGTTGATGATGATCAGAGGGTTGTGGGTGAATTAGGAATGTGGCATTCAGACTTTTTTTTTTGTTGGTTTAATTTACATTATGATTGGGTATGGTTGCTGTTAGAATAATCCCTTTTATGAACTAGCAAATTGTTGGATGAAGTTTGCGGAAAGAGTGATTCAGTAATCTGAGTTGGCTTCAATGATTTTTAGTTTTTTGAGATTATGTATTTTTATTATGTAATTATTATGTATTTTTTTTTTGTTTGATTTTATAATTATTCGGTATGGTTGTTGTTAGAATAATACTTATAAAATAGCAAATTGTTGGGTCAAATTGCGGAAAGAGTGATTGAACTAATTGGTTTCAAAATGATCATGATATTGTTGGCATTCTTTTTTGTTTAATTTTCATTATGATTGAGTATGGGAAAGAATAAGTGTTTCAGTGAAACAGAAAATCTTATTGATTTAGTAATCTTCAAATGATGATCATGATAGTTGTAGTTGAAATTATGGTATTTTTCTTTTGTTCAATTTCCATTATGATTGTTTTGAGAATTGTTTCTATGAAACAGTAGATTTTTTCAGGTTTTGGAAAAGCGATTCAGCAATCTGTGTTATCTTCAATGATGATGATGCTTTTGTGGGTGAATTAGAATGCATTCAGATTTTTTGTTTGTTTAATTTTCATTATGATTGGGTATGGTTGCTGTTAGAATAATTCTTTTATGAACTAGCAAATTGTTGGATGAAGTTTGCGGAAAGAGATTTAATAATGAGTTGTGCGTTGTTATTATGGTATTTATTATGTAAAATTTTTTTTTTTGTTTGATTTTTATAATTATTCGGTATGGTTGTTGTTAGAATAATAATAAAACAGCAAATTGTTAATAAATATGCGGAAAGAGTGATTCAGTAATCTTAATTGGTTTCAAATGATGATCATGATAGTTGTAATTAAAATTATGGCATCTTCTTTTTGTTTAATTTTCATTATGATTGAGTATGGTTGTTGCATTTAGAATACTGTTTCTATGAAACAGCAAATTGTTGGATCAAATGTGCGGAAAAAGTGATTTAGTGAATTTTTCAAATGATGATCATGATAGTTGTTTGAAATTATGGTATTTTTTGTTCAATTTTCATTATGCTTGTTGTTAAAATAAGGTTTCTATGAAACAGTAGATTGTTGGATCAGGTTTGTGGAAAAAGCGATTCAGCAATCTGTGTTATCTTCAATGATGATCAGGATGATTGTGGGTGAATTAGAATGTGGCATTCAGATTTTTTGTTTGTTTAATTTTCATTATGATTGGGTATGGTTGCTGTTAGAATAATTCTTTTATGAACTAGCAAATTGTTGGATGAAAGTTTGCAGGAAAGAGTGATTCAATAATCTGAGTTGACTTCAATGATTTCATGATAGTTGTTGTTATTATGGTATTTATTTAATTATTATGTTTGTTTGATTTTATAATATTTGGTTACAGTTGTTAGAATAATACTTATAAAACAGCAAATTGTTGGGTCAAATATGCGGAAAGAGTGATTCAGTAATCTTAATTGGTTTCAAATGATGTGATAGTTGTAATTAAAATTATGGCATTCTTTTGTTTAATTTTCATTATGATTGAGTATGGTTGTTGTTAGAATATGTTTCTAAGAACAGCAAATTGTTGGATCAAATGTGCGGAAAAAGTGATTTAGTAATCTGAATTGGTTTCAAATGATGATCATGATAGTTGTAGTGTAAATTATGGTTTTTTTTTTTTTGTTCAATTTTCATTATGATTGTTGTTAAAATAAGGTTGATTATTTGGATCAGGTTTGTGGAAAAAGCGATTCAGCAATCTGTGTTATCTTCAATGATGATCAGGATGCTTGTGGGTGAATTAGGAATGTGGTATTCAGATTTTTTGTTTGTTTAATTTTCATTATGATTGGGTAGGGTTGTTGTTAGAATAACGTTTCTGTGAAACAGCAAATTGTTGGATCAAATTTGCGGAAAGAGTGATTCAATAATCTGAGTTGTATTCAATGATGGTTAGTTGTTGTTGTTGAAATTATGGTAATTTTTGTTGAATTTTCATTAGGATTATGTATTGTTGTTAGAATAATGTTTCTATGAAATAGTAGATTTTTGGATCAAATGTCTGAAAGAGTGATTCAATAATCTGAGTTGGATTTAATAATGACTATGATAGTTGTAGTTGATATTGTGATATTTTTTTGTTTGATTTTCATTATGATTGGATATTTATTGTTGTTAATATAATATTTCAATGGAACAGCAAATTGTTGAATCCATTTAAGTGAGCAAATTGTTGAATCCATTTAAGTGAGGAAACGTTAATTGATTCAGGAATTCGTGTTTGCTTGAATGATGATCGTATTGATCTTAATTGAAATTACGATTATGATATTAAATTTTTTAAAATAATTGACAAGAGAATAAAAGTTATTATTAGTTTCTCACGAGAGAGTAATTCCTTTTAATTTAGTTGATGGAGAGAGAGAGAGTTTGACTTAATAATCAGAGTGTTCTTAATTGATGATTATGATTGAAATTAAAATTACGATGTTATTTTGTTGGTATTTTAAGGTAGGTATTGTTTAATAATAAAATTGCCATATTTTGCCATCCCGTGCCTAGCAGTGTTTAACTTTGAATAGGCTTTGAAGAAGACATGCTACTTATACAATGTACGTATCTCGATGAAACGGTAATCTTTTCGGGGAGATTTGTGAAGAAAAGACTCGGTTGACTCAATCATTTCATAATTATAATGAAAGTTGTGGATTAAATTATAATTGCGTGTTCATTTCCTACGATTAAAAATATTGAGATAAGTAATTGAATGAAATTATTTTATAATGAAGTTGCACAGACAAAAAGTTTAATTAGTAGATGATTGCAAATCTATCATTATTATTCATATTGGGAAGTTACTGAGTTAAATTATGGCAATTTTCACTTCTCCATTGTTGTTTGAATCTGAATATGGGGATAAAATCGATATTGGGGATAAAATTAGAATTGCAGTACTTATTTTCAATATTCAGTTTTTAATATGATTAAAAAAGAGATAAATAAGTAGATATAAAAATATATAAAAAAAAAAGAAACATTATTGTTAATACAATATACTTTTGTTATATCGTACATGATGGGTTTGGGTTGTCGCACTACGAATTTTTGCACACTTTAGGCTAATTTGAATAATACCTTCTGTTTAACGAGGATTCCGAACCACTAACAAAGCACCTATGCCACCGCCAGGATTCGAATCTAAAGCCTATGGTGCCAAAGGCCAGAGTGCTATCCAATTGGCCATCAGGCAGCTGTACATGCTGGGAGACAAAAAGAAAAAGCATGACATGATATAGCCGATGGCTTTATATAGAGGTTCTATTGTTGAATGGTTTTTTAACAATAGTGATTTTCAATTGCAAAATGAATTTGAAAATTAGAGTATTAAATAGCAAAATTGCAAATAGATAATTACTTTTAAGCATCGTATTTATTACTTTTAAGTATTTCTACTTAAAAATAAAACAATTTTATTGTTTTATTTCGTTCAGTTTGTGTCTCTCATTTCCCTAAAAATGTCCGAAATATCCGAAAGCACTATATAATGAAGAACTATTGTAATATAAGAATTCAATGGGTTTTATGAGGTTTGCGAAAAGATAGTGTCTATTAAATTAATGACGATAATAATAGTTGAAAAGCAATTGTTATAAATTATGTTAACTATGTGTTTAAGTTGGATGGATGAATTTTGCTATTATATTTTGTATAAAATTGACGCATAGGAAATACATTATTGCTAGTTAGTGTTGTGTCTGAATAGTAAAATTCATTTAATCTGGTTCAAAAAAGAAAGCAAATTGGATCAATAACAATGTTATAAATTACGTGATATTGGAAAAATTAATTTAATTAGTAAGTTCTGAATAGGATTGACGCAAAATACCTTATTATTATAGCATTAGTATTATGTCACGGTAAAACAAATTCGTATAAAAAATTAATCCAATCAAATTCGAAATAAAATGGAATGAGATTAGTAATAATATGGTTGAATGCTGACCAATTTGAATATCCACTACTAAAAAATAGATTTGTAGCAGATTGAGCGTAACTAAGGGAAGCCTACACCCACACTTATAACTGTGAGCGGCGAACTCACAGAAATGATATTCAGTATTTTCATTCTCCTTCCCCTTCCCCCTATCCAAATGAATCTATGGTTTCGAATCTAGCTCCTCTAATTCAGAAACTTAATGCACTATCCACTATGATTCCATTGTGGCCCACTATGAATGGTACGAGCATTACATTTATTTCGTTACTCATTATTTGGTTTAATTTTGGATGTGACAGACATGTAGGAAAAATATTATTGTTATACTGCACCTCCTCTCCTTGCAGTCACTACTTCTGGAAATGAGGAAATTGGATGATGATTTTGCATGGAACGCATGTTTAAAGGTTCGTTCCCACCAGGGCATGAGCCGGCGACGCGTCATGCGGCAGGCAAGAACATTTTTTCGTCCCGTTCACAGCGAAACGTCAGAAATCGTTTTTATTCTTATTCTTATTGTAGATTATTATGGAGATCTAGCTCCTTCATTGTAAAATGTTGAAACATAACTGTGGTCTCATGCCCTTTGAGTTAATAAGCAAAATAAATAATTAAATGCCATTTTTAAAAATAATTATAAATCGCTTTATGTCTAGTGAAGTTCCGCTTCGAGTTGAAAGTTGGTCAACTCGAAGCGGTCAAACCGATTTCAGACGAACGCTGTGAGGCTAGTGATTGGTCAACTCCTCACACCTCGGTGGGAACGAGCCTTTAGAATCTCGCATGAATAGTCAGACTATCTGTTGGGAGTTTTCCGGGTTTCTCTCGTATGGCATTCAAATGTGGAGTGATATGAAATATTTATATATAGATTAAATTGTAATAAATCAATAAGAAATGTAAGCACTAAAATATTTAAAAATTTTATTGGATATGATCGAAATTATACACACTATAAGATATGACCTGGCATCTTATTTCAATAAATACATTTTATATCTTAATTTGTTTAAAAAATATTGAATATCCTTAAATTATAATAAAAAAAAATCTTTAGAAAGTTCAAAATCTTTAATAGTTTCATTATATTCAATAACTTCATATCTTCATGCAATTAGATTCAATCACTTCTGCAAACTATTCAATCTAAAGCAGAAAAATAAATAAAAATTAAAAGAAATAATATTAATGTAAAACATGAAATATAAATAAAAGTTTAAAGAATGTATAATAATGTAAAATGTGAAAAACAAATAAGTAAAAATTAAAAGAAACAATAATAATGTAAAATACAAACAATAAATAAATACAAATTAAATACTTATTAATAAATAAGAAACCAAGCTATGAGAAATAAATAAACAAAAAAACAAAATATATTAATAAAAAATATGAAATATGAAAATAAATAAATAGAAATCAAGCATTAAATAAACGAGCAAAAATATTATAATCGGTTCTTAATAATCCAAGTCAATCGCAAAAGTTGTCATCTCGGATTACAGAAAATTTGAACAGAAGTGGACAATTCTTTTCATCTCCAAATAAACAACATAAAAAATAGATAAAAATCAAATCAATACCCAGAAATAAGGAACACAAATGAAAATAATAGATGTATTTAAATGACATCGCATTGGATTTAATACAATGGTTTTTTAAAATGCTATTTTCTTTCAGAACAATTTTTATACAAATCGAAGATATACATTATAAGAATTATAATCTATAATGTTTTCATCGGGCTTTATTCAGCTTTTAATATGGAATTCAAATATAAATTTAGCCATTCGAATTGAAATCGGATGGCATGCACCCAGATTATTATGATATCGGATTTGAATAAGAACTATAATCACCAAATTCATCTCCGAAGCGCCCTGATGGCCAAGTGGCTAGCGCTCTGATTTTTTGGTACCCCAAGCTTCAGATTGGAATCCTGGATGTGGAATGGATGTTTTTTAGTGGTACAGAATCCACTTTTTAAACAGTAGGTCCCTATCTGTTGTGTTGTTGTGACTAATCCTCAGTGTCCTGCAGCGCGGAATGAACATTCCATGAGTAATTTACTTATGGCTGGAGGCAAAAGGGCAGATTCTGTTGTGATGCAGCACCCGTAGTAGCAATCTGACCTAGCTCCATGTTGCTGAAGAAAGAGGGCAGTGACTTCCGGAGGACTTTTTAGGGTAACTATCCCCACACTTGTATGAGAGAAAACTCGGAAGACTCCCACCAAGAAGTTTGTCTAACGAGGCAAGATACTGAACATCACAAAACTATCGAGCGTCCTTGTTTTTGAAACAGTGTCTTTAACAATACCGCCAGCGGATTGAGCCTCAACCTAATGCTCACCAACGGCTCACGTTATCACTGAGCCACGAGTCGGGTATTGTCGCGGTCTAATTCGCCCCTATCGTGAAAAGAAACACAAATCAAATCACCGGAACTTTCTCGATCATCATGTGTTACAGAGCTGCTATTATAGCTAATGGTGTCTTCACTTTTATTCATTAAAAAAAAAATATTTAATTGAAAGTAAATGTATGTGGTCATAAGCAATAAATGATTCTCCGCTCTTCCCTAATTTTTTGGCCGCTGAAGGACATCGAGGTCTAATGTTAATCAAACAACGGGATATCGCAATAGAGTAACAGTAAATAGATGTACAGTCACTCAAAAAAAAAGTATTGGGGCACAATAAAAGTTCACAAGTCTTTATCACAATATATAACTTAAACATACACATGAAACAAAAAAGAAGTATATCCCATTTTGACCAATGCAAATCATAGTAACTCAAATCATATTAATATCGTGTATTGATATAATTCGGATTACAATTTAAAGTGAAAAAAAATCAAATTAGAAAATCTGCCCAAAAAGTATTGGGACACTGTCCAATAAATTAATATATATATATGAATCTGATGGTTAATATCTTGTTGGGCCATCCTTGCACTTTATGACAACTCACAGTCGATTTTGCGTGGACTGGATTAATTTTGTGCAAAATGATCTGTTGATTTTGGCCCACTCTTCGATCAGATGTTTTTCTTAACTTCTGTTTGTTAGAAATATTGTGTCTATTGTATTTTTGCTGGAAATAATCGCACAATGTTCAGTGGGATTAAAGTCTGAACTCTGGACAAGGGTTTTTAATCACACCAGGACAATGCAATAGGACCCATAACTTGCAGATATCAGTAGCATGTTTTAAGTCGTTATCCTGGTACAAATTAAACTGTCTCGAGATTTCCAAAGTTGATCTCATTTTGCTTTAAATTTCCCTTCGGAATATCAAGGTAGACATAATTATTCATTGTAATATCTATGAAGTCTAAAATCCCCACTCAGAGCTTGTCATACAGCCCCAGAATATATTATACAGCCTATGTAGTCATGAACTGTTAAGTCCAGACTTTATTGTCATATTGCCCCTATATTTTTACAGTAGGACGAAAATTTTTGATGTATAATGCTGTATTTGGTGTGCAAAAATTTTTTGTTGGTTATACATCCATCCACAAAAAGGACCTTTTCAAAATTCTGTTGACTGCTTTATGTACATTTTAGCAAATGCCATTATAGCTTTTCGATTTGCTTTTTGCTGATGTAGAGCTTTCTCCGAGTGCTCTGCCATGATACTTATATTTTCTTAAAACATTTTAGCAATTTCAGGATTTACAAATTTCCTGGACCTACTTTTATATTTCAGAATCAATTTTACTGCTCCATTTCTTGGACTAATGTGAGCGTGTCTCACAATCCACCTCTCTTCATGTTCACTAAATGAGACTGGACTCCCAGACTTTCTCTTGTTTTCAACACTACTTGTTTTCTTGAACCTGCGAATAATATTAAAAGAAGTAGACCTACCGAGTTTCATGATTTGCCCTATACATTGAACTGATTTTTTTTATTTTCCCAATGACTTATTAACAAATTTCGCACATAAATTTCTTTGTTTTCTCCATTGCTCCATACACAACTTTTTCTGTTGATAATTTATGTTTAAAATTATAGTCTAAAAAAGTTATAGTAAATTAAATTTCATTGATAAGCTATATATTTCTTAAATTTCTCATTTCAAAATCGTCCCAATACTTTTTTTTTGATTACTCTTTGCGTTTAAATTTCAGTTTGATCAAATCTTTTAAATACAATTCTAAAATAGCAAGAAAAAAATTTCTTATATATTTTATACCAAATATATAACCATTTCTTGATTAACGTTGCTTTAGTTTAATGTAATTAATATTTCTATAAGTAGCTTTACATGTTATACATGCCGAGTGTCCCAATACTTATTTGAGCAACCGTATGTTATCTCTTACAAACGCAATTTTTACCTATGATATTTATGGCTAAAATATATTCCAGTTTTAGATTGCTCTTAAAAAAGGAGATGCAATAGATGCTAAATAATATTTTATTCTGGCTCAACACGTAATTGTGAATAACATTTTTATGTATTAATATAAAAAAAAATTAAATGAATATCGTTTTCTAAAACCATTTACTCTAAGTTACAAAAATATTTTTAAACTACCAAATATAGTAATACGCCAAAGTTACGCATGTTAGATGGGTTCATTGAAAATCACTTAAGTCTGCGTACAGATAAATTTTGTTTAATTGGGATGAAGAATCAATAAAAAACGCTAATTTAAATGAAAAACAATTCCAGTTCTTTAGTCACTGCTCTATGATTTTTCTTTCTAAACTTTTGCATCTTCTAAAATATTCCACAGTCATGTAAAAATATGGACTAATCTTATTATAAAATTCTAAAAGTTTTCCACTTTTATCCTCATGAAAAAAAAAAAAATGCTTAGCAATAAAGAAAGAAAAATATTAAAAGGAAGATTGAAAAATTTCAATCGTTGAAGATTTTCCGTATTCCACTAGCCACAAACACCAACTTTGAATTAAAATTTAATATAACGATTATTATTGATAGAAAAATTAATTATTAATGATAAATTAAATTAGGTAATTTCAAATTAGATAAATTAATTAACATCAATTTGTATCAAGAGGTTGTTTCTTAGAGTGCGCATTTTGATCAGTACAGCCAAAATTAGAGCAGAATATTATAAGGAAAATGAAAACTCTCGCTGATTTTCTAAATCGGAGTATTACCGTGCAAAAACACCAATTAAAAATGTATGTAATATCACTCATTAAATTCTTTATTTGTTTTAATATTAATTAATTATTTAATTATTATTTATAAATAAATAAATAACAATATATATATATATAAAGAATATACCGTCATTGGCAGATAAAAAACACAAATATTTAAGCAAAAAAAAAGGAAAGCCATAAATCGAAAAAAAAAAAAAAATACTTGGAAACACTTTTTAAAAATTAATTATAACATTCATACGACAGCAAGACAGTATTATCAAGGGATACGTAAGTACTTAAGCCAAGTTAGCGTTATCAAGATCATTTCCTATTTACATCATATTTCATTCATTTTCTAGTCAAAATGATCGATATTAGGTTATTTTCTTGTTATACTTTGTTAAGATTCATAATAAAGAATATGAAGATAGATAAACATCAAGAATAATTAGCATTATCATCATAAAGATGAATCCATCCCTGATTGCTACAGCGTAAAGGACCACGAGGAAATATGACCGAAAAGTTTAGTGACTATGATGGGAATGGACGTCACGTCTACAAGCTGAAAAGTGGTTGTCTTAGACTTTATTTAGATTTCTTTTTTGCCTACGATATATTAATTTAATTAATTTTACAAAAAAATTACTAATTAGAATCATAAACATTTTTCGAAAAAGCATAAGGACTTTTTATATTTTGAACCTCCTTGACTTAATATTAAATTTGCTTTACTGTTCTGGAATTTTTTTTTTTTTAACTTTATTTTCTCTAATAGCATCAAGTTCATTGCAATGTCTTTAATCTTTTAAATTTTTCTTTAACAATTTTTAATCATTTATTTCAAATATCACAATTTTCATTATATCTAACTCTGTGAAGAAGAGGGAAAGGATTCAAAAGACCAGAACAATACATGATTCCTTGTTGTATGGAAACAAACGCTTAACACAGCTGGAAGGGCATGATAAATTCTTAATCAAATATACCAAGGGAAATATTGCTTCAATAAAATTGCAAAATTTTGTAGCATTCATTTAAAATTTATGCCAGACTCTATTTTTTAAAATTATTATTTTTTACAAATTTTGATCATAAAATGTTTTAATTATTTCTACAGTAAAAATATATATATATATTTCAGAATCCCACTTTTTTCACAACTTTTATTGTAGAAAATGAACCAGGATTGACGAAATGAATATTTCAAGTTAAGTAATGGCGTAAAATAGCAATCCATGAAATAATAATTTTCCAATAGCGTACCACGTAAATTTTAAGAGTGGTTTAACTTAAGTTATTTCAAAAATTATTAAATTATAATCATCTATTTATTATTATCTATTTACAACATCATACAATTTTCTTGGCGCTACTTCAAATTCTCCTATAGTTAAAAATATATAATGTTTTGTTCTCTGTTTTTTGCCTTAAAAATCTTCATTTTTAAGATAAATGACATATAAAAAGTTCAATGTGTTTGATAGAAAAACTACTGAAAGTATTTCATTGTTTTTAGTTGAATTGTGGGTGGCCTGATGGCCGAATGGCTAGCGCTAATTGGCTTTCGCTACCACAGGTACCGGGTTCAAATCCCGGCTTTACCCATGGGTGTTGTAATGGTTCGGAATCCACTTTAAGCCGTAGGTCGAAAGTCCTAATAGGATCGTAGAGTGCTGTGGGGGCATTGTTACTCCGCGTCCGTGGCTTACCATCAAAACGCGCCCCCTGGGTAATGCAAAGTGAGTAACATCGGCGCAGCCCTTATGGAGAAAAAGAGGGGGCGGTCTATTTGAAGCTGCATTAGAAGAAAAAAAAAAGTTGAATTGTAATGCGTTATGATGTACAATCTATAATTGATTTTATAGAAAGAAATTATACTGTCGTAATTCTTGGACTTGAAATAGTAGTCTTACTTAAAGCTATATAATGCATTAAGAAAAATATATAATTATTAGTTCGCGAAAGAAATCTACAGCCAAAAAATTACGGATTTTCAGTGAAAACGTCTAAATGGAAATTGCTCAAGGACATGAAAAAACCCTACTCCGTAAATAATACCCACATAATTCATGGGATTTAAAAAGGCATTAGATTTTTTTCTCTTCTTTTATTTAAAAATTTAAACAGTTTTAAATCAAGCCATCTTTCGGGCTGTTATAATACACCCAATTCTGTGTTTTTGTGTCTAATTCTCAGTGTTCTGCAATGAGGGACGGACATCCCATGAGTAATCTACTCATGGATGGAGGGAATGGGTATCAGCTTGTGTTGTGATGGAGCACCCATAGGTAGAATCTGACTTGGCTCCGAATCGCTGAAGAAGGAGGGCAGTGCCTTCCGGGAATACTTTTAGGGGGATTTACCCTGCATTTGCGTATTGTATGGGAGAAAACCCGGAAAACTCCCACCAGGCAGTTCTACTTATGAGGCAAGATGCTGAACATCACAAACACCATCGAGCCTCCTCGTTTTTTGGAAAAGCGACTCAAGAAAGCCTCCAGGGATTGAACATCTGCCCTAATGATACCTAGCGGCGCCCGTTGCCACTGAGCCCCGAGTCAGGCACTTCCAATTCTAAATAGTACTACGATCCTATCTAATGAGAAGACCGAATGGAAAAGTTTAACCGCAGAGGGAATAATATTTCCTTTACAATGGCACTGTAAAGGAAATATTATTTACTTTTACTTGATATTTATTATACTTTACAATGACAAGGCACAAACATACTTCTTACTTAGCTAAATACTTATATTTCTTCAAACTTCAATTTCAATATAACTTTCTTATGAATGAAAATACATTCATAATATGAACTTTTATAAAATGAACTTTATAAAAAAAAGTAATAGCCTTTTTAGTTAAGTGGTGCATTTTTCCCCACTTGCCCAACAAGTTTGTTGTTTATAATTTCTATACATAACGAAAAAAATTTTTGCTTTGTAACTTTTTCCTTTCTATTCTGTACTTCGTGCAACAATTTGTGTGCACCGAAGTTCAATTCTCTTGTGGCTTTGTTGCAGACACTGTTTCAAAAAACGAGGAAACTCGATGGCGTATGTGATGTTTAGCATCTTGTCTCTTGAGTCGGACTGCCTGATGGGAGTTTTCCGTATTTTCTCCCATACAATACGAAAAAGCGTGGTAGATCTCCCTAAAAGTCCTACTAGAAGGCACCGCCCTCCTTCTTCAGTAACGCGGAGCCAAGTCAGACTTCTACCTACAGGTGCTCCATCATAACAGAAGCTGCCCCTTTCCTTCCATCCATCAGTAGATTACTCTTGGGACGTCCCGCACTGCAGGCCATTTAGTATTAGACTTAAACACATTTAAAGGAAATAGTATTATAATTGAACAAATGAATAGTAATAACTTCTTAATCACCACTATGATTTAACGGAGCTTTAGTACTAGCGCCATTCCATGAAGTACACAGCAGAATAAAAATTAAGGTTTGTTGGCAGGAGTAGCCTAGCGTTCTTACAATTATTTTCGTTATTGCTTTATTTAGAACTCACTTGAAGATCAAAATTCAAACAGCATCTGATATATTAAGACGGCCTGACTCGTTGCTCAAGTATCGTGCGCAGCTAGAGTGCAGCAGGAATCAGGTTCGAATCCGCTGGTGGCGTTTATTGCAATTGCTACTTTAAGAAACTAGGAGATTCGATAGCAACTGTGATTGCGCATCAATGCAGGTCTGTAAAAAGCGTTGCGCATTTTGTGGAAGTTTTCCCAGGTTTTCCTACATCTAACACACAAATTCACTTCAATTGTCTGTAGTCTTTCCAGAAGGCAATGTTCTACTTTTGCCTCCCGTCAGTGAATTGGTCGTGGTATACATCAGTGGAACATGAGATCCACTAAAAAAGGGGAAAATTAAATATACGGAAAAGTGACATAATTAAATAAATATAATTACCTCGTCGACGATATACATACGAGTGTTTATAAAGCAAAAAAAAAGAAAACATAAAAACTACAGAAACATATAATACTTATTTTTATTATAAATCAAACAAATGCTATGATAAATAAAAGCTCAACTGTCTCAATTCCTTTATTTCTTTATTTCGCTAATGTCATTAACAAATTTTAAGTATTCAATATACTTTGAGACATTTTCATTCGATTGATAAAATCACTTGCCGCATCCAAAGAATCTCATTATTTCCTTCATTCCCAAATGATTCGCCGGATTTGAAACCTATTCGGATTTTTTTCTTCTTGTAAAACCAGGAAGAAAAAACAAAGGAACCTAATGTAATTTTTCTGCTGCGATGACCTTTTATTTTTCTCCTTATTAAGGCATTTCGTGATCTTATTTTATTTCAATGTGTCGGCGAATACTTTTATATTCCTTAACAACATATGAAAGTACGTAAAAAGTATCGATACAGATTATGTTTTATTAATAAAATGTAATAAAAATTTATAAAGTGTTACATTTTAAAATAATACGTTGTTAAAAATAAAAGAAAACTTTTAAAATTATGTGATTAAAAAAGAGCATAAATATATATAATTGTTAATGTATGTCATTTTGGACCCACGGAGATCTTTTTTTAAACGAGACGTGCCGTTCAATAGTTCCCATGTCTACGCTGGGTATGAGTACGTGAATCTTATATTAAATCCATACGATGCCCAAACATAGATATTCAAAGGAAGGATGCAGATATAAATCTTTTAAATCCTTGTTTGAAGATTGAATGCTGACGCTTGAGTGCCAGTTCTCAGAGAACTTTTGCTCACTTTGAGAGTGTGGACAAGCAATTGAATGGATTAGAGTCAAGAATTACATATCAATAAAAAATTATTTGACTAAAAGTTATGTTATGTGATCATCAAATTTTAATATTTTACAATTATTTCTAATAAAGCATAAAAAGGAACAAAAAACAACTAAAACTGTAGAAATTTTTTCATCTTTTAAAATAAATTTAATTAATATTAATATAATATTAATTATAATATGAATATTAATAATGTTAATAATAATATTAATTAATATTAATATAATATTGATTATAATATATTAATAATATTAATAATAATATTAATTAATTAGCTTTAGAATCCTGTATTAATTTTAAAATGACTGAATCGATGCCCTTACTAGAATTTTTTGTGTCGATTACAGCAAAACTTAAAACAAATCATTCTAAATTATTGATTAAGCAATTTATTAATTACATGTTATTTGTTAATTGATTAAGTAATTAAGAACTTATAGTACTTACATAACACTATAATATCGCTTTTTCTATAACGTCATTCAAAAATCTTAGAACAAATTATCAAAAGTTATTAAAAAGCAATTTTTTTTATTTTTTATTAAACATTTTGACTAATAAATTTTAACTTTTAGTTAATTTTAAAAACAGAAATTTTATGTGATTAGTCATCATTGTTGTTCATATGATTATTTATGTTATGTGATTTGTAATTTAACAAAAAAAATTTAAAAAAAAAAAAAAAAACTTCTTATGTAATCAATATTATGATAGAAAATATCTTGAATTCCTTGCATCTTTATTTCTCCTCTAACCACAGCTAAATTAAAATATGATTTAATAAATAAAAAAATCATTTTAAGGGAATAATGTTTTCTTTTTAAAGGTGAACTACAAAATGTTAGGAAGATTTATGCAGATAAAATTAGTAGTGTAATTAATGAATGTATCATTAAATTATGGATTGGAATAAAATTTTTTACTAATATAAATTGAATAAAATTTTAAGCATTTTTTTTTTACCTATCCCCCAAGCATTATAATTCATATCATTACTCTCAAAGATTACAACTACTTAGTTTTTAGCTACAGACGTTTCTCATTCATTTTGTTGCTTTTAATTCATTCAAATTGTACAGTGGTTATTAACTTTAAATTTATTTATGCTCCTTTTATCTTATAGAATAAAAATCAACAGATATAATTATCTTTCTTGATTTAAATATTTATGGAATTAATAAATATAATGTAATCCAAAACGAGATGCTGGTTTAGCCTTCACTGAGTTAACTTAAAAAATTAAACTATGTGAATTATTTATTAATTTAAATAACAAATAGAAATGTTTCACTAAAATTTACTTATAAAATTATGAATAAATTATTTTAGAAAATTATTTTAGATTTAGTAAATTATTTTCTGCTTTTCCACGAAATTAATATTATAAATTGTGTTCATAGATATTTATTTCTAGTAGTTTTTTTTTCAGTTGTGAATGAATATCAAAAAAAAAAAAATCTATTAATGGAAAACGTAAGATTACCCTTTTTTTTGCTCTTGAATACTACAAAAAAATTGAACGAAACACTAAAATCTTATTAAATTAATCTCATATGTCTCATCGAATTTTTATTATAACATATTTATTTTTCATTACATATCTTATACAAAAACTATAGACTGCAAATGTAAATATATATATATGAGAAACGTGAGTGACAAATAGCTGAAGTGAGAAACAAATAGCTCAGAAAACCAGCAAAAAAAAGAAATTAATTATTATATCTTTCAGAAAGCAATACGAAATAATAAATACGTACTCTTTTACAAGTCACATCGATTCTGTTCGATAGATGACTGAATACAAGTCAAACCAAATGTAGCGAAGTATCCCAATAAAATGGAGGAAATCAAAACCTTTTTCCTTTTATAAGTGATAATGTATAAAAACATATATATATTACGGGTGGTTATCAAAATAATGGAAACACTTGTGAATAAAAGTAAGAATGGGCTTCATAAGCATTAAAATGTAATCTTAACTACCAGTTTTTTTAATATAAAAAGTATATGCCATGGTAGTTTTATGTGTAGCTTTAGTGAAGTGGTTGTATATGTCTTGGATTGTTTCCAAAAAGGCGTAAAATGTCAGACCTAACAAACATTCACAGAGGTCAAATTGTAGAAGCCCGTCTAGCTGGAGCAACTGTGACCGAAATATCCCAGCGTTTTGGCGTTTCTAGAAGTATGGTGTCTAAAGTCATATTAGTGTACACATAACGTGGCAAGACAAGTTCGGTAAAGCAAAATAATGGACGGAAGGAGAAGTTAAGTAAAAAAGAGACTGACGGGTATTGAAGCGGATTATAATATCTAAAAAGAAAACAACTGCAGCCAAAGTGACCGCAGAGCTCAATCAGCATATAGATTCTTAAATTGTCAATAATTACAATTAGGAGGCATCTTCAAAAACAGGACATTTATGGCAGAGCAGCAATTCTCAAGCCATTTTCACATCTGTTAACGCCAAACGTCGTCTACAGTGATACAGACAACCGCAAAACCCTGGTCGATTGATAAGTCAGTTAATCACGAATCATATTTACACTTTTCCTCAAAACAATAGTGGACTTTGGAGCACACCTGCACAAGTGTATGATCGTGATTGTCTCCCTTGTCAAGCATGGGGATGGATCTATCATGACATGAGCAACCCTGACATGGTTTTCGTCTGGTCCAAATGTAAGTCCTGAAAGGAAGGATTACTGGGGGAAAAGTATTCAGAAATTTTAGCTGACCAGATTCCTCCTATGATGCAAACTTTAATCTGCAGAACCTGCAGGAAGATAAAATTTTCCAGGATGATAATGCTCTTATTCATGCAGCGGAACCTGCCCAATCATGGTGAGATGAACTCGAAATTGAAGTGAAACATCTACCTTGGCCCGCACAATCCCCCGATCTCAATATCATCGAATGATTATGGTCTATTCTAGAGTGATCAATCGGGAATCGATATTCTCCACCGGCATCTCTCCTGGAACGTTCATAATATCTCCAGGAAGATTGGTTCAATGTTCCTCTAAACATTATTTCAGCACTTGTATGATTCGATTCCCAGGAGTATCCAAGTTGTATTACATGCCAAAGGCGGTCCTATGCTATATTAGTAAAGAATTCCTTATTACTCTAGGGTGTTTCCATTATTTTGATAACCACCGTATATATATATATATATATAATTGTATGTGTGGTTGCGTGCAAGCGCGCATGTATGTATTATTTGTGCATTTCTGATTTAGAACATGTAAGATAAGAAAATTCAATTTTAAAAACAGCTAGATTATCCAAATTTAAACGAAACATGATAACAATGGAGGTTATTAACAAAAATTTCTTATCAATCAAAAAATGTATTTGTTATTACTTTTTAATTATAGATTTAATTCTATTTCTTTGCTCAACTATGAAATGACAGTTAAGCATAGTTTGGAGTGCATGATTCTCAAAATAAACGGATCAGATAAATATAGAAAGCAAAATATTTTTTACTCATAAATACTAAATCTTCTTAAACACATAAAAAAAAAAAAAATATCAGAAACAAAATAAAATACATAGTGTAGAAATAAATCGTGCATCAGAGTTACTTAGAATTTCTCTCGTATTGATAATAAATTCTAGATTTAAAATCTAAAAACATAAAAAAATTCTCATATCTTTCACAATCAATGTAATAATATGTCTTAGAGTTTTCTTTTTTTTTTTTAAATTGGATACTATGAAATAACTAATAAATTTTAGTTATCTTTTTCTTTCCTTATTTATTATATTTTATTCCTTATCTTCTTATCCTAATTCCTTTCACAGCAAAAGTACTCATGTTCCCTGATTTTTCTTTTAATTTCAGAACTAAATATTTTTTTTTAGTTACTAATACATTTTTCCCTTATCTTCTTTCTTATTTTTAATACTAATATCCCTGGATTTTCAGAAAAATTAAATATTTCTTTGCAATCCTTATCCCATTCCTTATTTATTCTTCTTTATTTTTTTTTCCTGCTTACCTTTAATCCTTATTCATTTCTCAATAACACATTAATGTTTCTGTGGGTTTTCCTTTTTCAAGTGAATACTATCCTATAATAAAATATTTTTAAACTAAATATTTTTAAATAATCTAGAGAGAATTTGCTGATTAATCATCAGACGGAAAAAAAATATTAAAAACAGACATCCAGTATCATGTATAACAAATGACATTAAAACGTAAATTAAGCATTTGTAAATCGTTATTATTACATTTCTATAAAAATAATTATTTTCGATTATTATTAACTGTATTCTTTTTATTTTTCATTGCTTAAATCGGCGCGATGTAATTTTTTCCTTCTTTGGCGGAAGGGGGAGAAGGTAAAGATAAAAGGTTGAGCACCATTAAATAATGATAGACTAAGAACTTTAGCAACGTTTTCACCTGTGACGAGAAGGTTAAGTGGATTTTTTTTTTTCTTGCATGTAACAGAAATATGGGCCAGTTTCCTTTAAGGAGTTCTACTCTCTTTCACTTTTGTGGATTTAGTGAAGCAGGTATACATCGTATTTCATTGAATGTGTTGCAATTCTGCTGAATTCTGTAGTGAATAACATAAAATTGTACATTGAAAAAAATATGTTTCCTTTTTTTTTTAACTTCGATAAAAAATCTTTTATTGACGCATCTTTAAAATAAAAAAAAAAAATTCTTAGTAGATTTTTAAGTGAAATTTTTTTTTTTTAACTTTTTTTTTAAATACAAAACAATGGCAGATAATGGCAGTCAAGAAATGCGAATCATTTATCATTAACTGATAAATGATTATAATGGCTCATAATAATTTTTCCATTCAATATAAATAAATCGGGTTGTCTTTTAGGTAAAACTCAATAAGGATTAAAAGAAATTGAGCATTTTTTGTGCACAGTTCATCAAAAAGATCTTTTTTTTTTTATCTGTTTCTTACGCTATTTTGTTTTTATGAATTAAAAATTATATTCCAACACGATTTGTTTTTATTGTATCGATTGGAGAAACATTTCAAAATTGAACAAGACACAATTCAGATTTATACTTTTTATAACGATAATTTAAATCCTCTTATATATAAGAGTTTATTCACAAAAAACATTGAAAAAATGTTATACAAAATAGTTTCTTTAATAAAAATTAATTAATATTATTAATATTAATTAATTAATTATTATAACTGAATAATATAACCTATATTATAAAAAAGGTATAGCCTAATGTAATATAAAGATATAAACTATCTTTACTATTACATACAAAATAATTTATTTAATAATAAAGATATGTTTCTGTAATAATATAATATTTTAAAATAGTAATATATAAAGTGTTTTTAAGTTACATTTAGAAACAATTTTAACGCATAGCTATAAGGTTTATTATTTTACTATTCATACATTTAAAATAAACGAAATTCTCTTAAAAAAAAATTGTATTTTGAAAACTCAAATCAGAAAGATTATAATGCGAAATATTAAACATTTATTAGTGCTCTTCTCAAGTTTAGTGTTGATTTACGTCTTACAAATATTGTAAAGTAGAAAAATTAGTGATAATTAGAATAATATAAATGAAAAATGAAAATGAAATCCCTTTAAAATTGTTTACACTTTTTAAAGTTAAAATTGAGAAAAAAGACAACTTAATTACTCATTATATTCTGAAAAATCAAATCAGTAAAATTATAATGCGAAATAATAAAGAGTTATTAATGTTCGCTGTCAAATTTAGTGTTAATTTATGTCTTACAAATCCTGTAATGTTGAAAAAGTAATGATAAGTAGAATAATATAAATGAAAAATTAAATATATGAAATCTGTTAACAAATTTTTTTACAATTTTTAAAGGTAAAATTGAGATATATTATATTATATTTTGAAAAATCAAATCAAGAAGATTATCATGGGAAATATTAAGCATTTATTAGTGTCCTCTATTAAGTTTAGTGTTAATTTACGCCCTAGAAATAAGACGCCTTAAATACAGACAAATAATGTGTGTGTTTTAGCATGACTTATAAAAATATAATACTTAGAAGTCCTTGTTTTCTCTGAAAACATTATTTCGTTTCAAAAATTCGGAAAACAATTTTAGTAATTATTTTTTAATTAAAGAAAGACATTAATTTTTACTGAGATTAAATTTTCACACCAAAAGATGCCACAAGCTTTTTAAAAACTAACAGATTCTATTAGTTAAGTTATTGTAAAAAGAAAAATATAATGAATTATTTAAATTAATTTATTAATTTATAATAATAATTTTTTATTATTAATTTATAATATTGTTCTCAATTTATTTTCCAAACTAACACCTATATTCTTAAAAATAAATGTTAACAAAACTGAAAATAAATATTGAATATTCTTGGATAAGAATGATTATTCGATTTAACCAATTTACAATATTTAAGACTTGTTATTTAGAATCTCAAATCTTTAATTCAAACATATATATGTTTTCTTAACAACATTTACCAAAACAAATATCTTTTATTTTCTGTAACTGGACAAAGTTGGAACATGTTTGCTGTATAAAATCTAATGCTTAATGTAGAAGTAAAAAATAATAATAGTTTTGAATCTGCTGTAAAAAAATTTAAAAATTATTGTACTATAAAAATTTTTTATTGAGTAAAATTGTTCTATTAATTCAATTGTTAAATTTGTAACTTTTCTCCATTCTATAGTGTCGCAATATAATTTTTAATTCATAAAAATAGAATAGTGTAGGAAACAGACAAAAGAAGCTCTTTTTAATGTACTTTGTCAAAAAAAGACACTCAATTTCTTGTAACACTTATTGAATTTTGCCTAAAATTGAGCTTAAACACAACGTACTATCTATTTAAGATCTTTTACAAACTTAAAGAATGACTTTTTAAGAACAAAGAAAAAGTTGAGATACATTTCAATATGAAATAGTATTAATGAATTGTATTTAATGAAAAATTAATTAATTTTTAATGAATCATTTTTTTTTTTTTTTACAACTTTAAGAATTTTCCACCGGTGTATTATATTTGTGAAAAACACAATTAACATTCAGATAATCAACTCGAAACGATATTTTGGCTAAAAATGCTTGTAGAAGAATTAACACCGGAAGTTCTCCATAACTCTCATTATGATAAGTTTAATGTTTATTTTTTTAAAAGAAACAGATAAATTTTAAACAATAAGAATATATATTTTTCAAAAAATTATCTTGAACATCTAAATCACATGCAAAATAAATGAATGTTTTAGGTATTGGCAAAACATTTTTTTTTTTTTTTTTGCTTTCTCTGTTATTTAGCTGCATCTATTTATTATTTTACTATTCAAAGGGCTACTAATGTTATTAAACTCTACTGAGAAAACAAATAGTCATTTAAGAAAAAATATTTAACAAAAAAATTTATACGTATTATATTTAATTCGTTATAATAAATTATATAAAATTTTAATTCAAGTAAAATATGTGAATTTTTAAAATTGAATTGGGAAAAATGCAGCCATGTTTGTAAATAGTCAGTAATGTTTGTGAATAGTCATGTTTGTAAATAGTCAGTAAATAGTTGTTAATAGTCAATTGTCATATTTATAAATTGATGCATTATGATTACTAAAATTGACTTATATTGCAATCTGAATAATGACATCCTTACTGTATTATGGCAAAAGTTAAAAATTTGAGTTTTTATATTTTTTACTTTCAAACATTAAAATTGGCAAATATATAATTAAAGAAAATTATATCACTACATGAAAAAAATTAATTTAATACGTGATACATAAAACAAATTATGTACAAAAAACCTGGATATACGATACAATTTCGTACCAATGTCTTCAAGATGGATTAAGTCTGACGTGCTCTGGTTTTGGTTTTACTATTCTCAACAATTAAATTACCATTTAACTTATTAGATATATATTAAAATAAAATGTAATAATTATTTATTTAAACATGTACAATTAACATTAATTAAGTAAATACACAGGGAAAAATGGTCTTATAGCATGTAATTGCTTTTAAATTTGGTAAAGTGACTAAATACATCTTTTCACATAGTTTAAATATTGATTAAAAATACTCCCATCCAATCATTGAATAATTCTTTTAATGCAATAATTCTAATCTTTTATAATATTTAATATTTTAATGTTTTTTTAATATAATTAATCTTTTAATGTTTAATTTTAATAATTATTTTTCTTTTATTCTATAATTCTTTTATTTCGAATATTGATTGAATCTTGATCGGAAAGCAAATTATTTTGCGATGCGATTTCTGTTAATATTGATTTATTAATCGATTAATTATATTTCAATGATTTCTTCATAATTTTTAATAAATTTTTTGATCTCGTAAGTCGTCATAATTTAAGTACCACAGAATGACGATTTCCAATATGAAAATGCTAAATCAATAGAAATAGAAATTAATAAATATTGTATATAAAATAATTAATAAATAAATAAATTAATATTGATTTTGTGTCTATTCGTCTCGTAACATGCTTTATCGCTTGTTAAATTAATTTTACTCCATATATTGATTTAATATATATATTAAAATATAAAAATTTTTTTTTTTTAAATGAATTTAGAAAAACAACTTTTGAAAAAGTTCTGCAATTAATCTAAATATTTATTAATTAATTTACACTTTTGTAAACAAAATTACAAAAAAAAAAGTAAATAAAATTATTTTTACAATGAATTTTTGCGGAATTAAAAAGATACATCTCAAATATAGTCTGGTTGAGAATCTCGTACTGATATGCGCTTCCTAGCAAACTAACTATTACGACACAGAAAACACTTTTACAGAGCTCTTTGCAGGTTTTCTTCATTAAGAAATGTAATGTAATTTCGACTATACAAGAGAAGTTTGTTAAATATATTCATAAATTGTACATTTATAACTTATATTCAGTATAAATTAATGATATATATATATAGTCTTCACATAATATATGGCTTTAATTATTATCGGATGGATTCTGATTTTTATATTTTTACAGTTTTTGCAATATAATTAATTATAAATGACTGCAATATTTACAATATTATCTAAATAATGTATGCTTGTTTGTGTGTTTAATAAACTTAGCGTAAATAACTTTTTATTTGAAATTCAAAAAGCTATAAAAATATCTATAATTACATTTTTTTAAAATTTATTTTAATGAAAAATGACTTCACTGGAAATTTTATCTTTCTTCTGTAAGTAGAAAATTCAACGTTTTTATATTAATCAATGCTTAACAAATTAAGGAATTTTCTTTTTCAAAAATTTCTTTGTTTGAATTTTAATTGATGCTTAGATTTTGTATACTTAATATTTTGTATCTTCACATATACGGTTGGCATGACAAAAACCATAGAATATTTTTAATATCATAACATTATAGCTCAAAATTTTAATACTTTTATGTATTAAAAATAATTCTAACAAATTTCATTTTTATAAAAAAATATGTGTCAGTTTTCTAAAAAAAAAAAAAATTTATTATTTTGAATTATTTAATCTTTCATCAAAACAATACAAAATTATTATTTATATAAAATAAATTTGTTCGATGTGTGATTAATCATTTACAATTTTATTTGTAATGTAGAAAATCAAATTTTACATGTATACACAAGGATTTTACATTTATTACAGACACCAACTGCCATCACGTTTTTCTAAAATATATTAGTTATCTAATAAAATCAGGCATTTAAGTTCAAGTATTAACGTTAAAAAAATGGCAACAAAATTGTAAGTTCAGAAAATGAACCATTATTCCATCTTCTGAATTTCACGTTATATGTATATATATAAAGTTATATATGTATAAAAGTGTTATATATACACAAACAGTTTTATATGCATTTATAAAACGTTTATCAAATACATAAGAATTAAAACTTATTATTTTCACTTTTAATAATCATTTTTTCGTGATAAACATTTCAAAACATGAAAAATGTAATTTGTATTAGCTATTCAAGAAAGATTTGTTAAATTAATATTTCTTTAAAGTGCAATAAAAAAAGTTTAAAAATATATTTCCAGTAAATGAACATATTTCTTAGTTTCCATTTAATCATTGCATTTGTCCCATATTAATGTTATTTTTTAATTACAAAGTAATAAAATGGTTAAATGATGATAGTATTTATTACATTTTCTGACAAATTAGATTTGACATTTCTGAGCAGATAATAATAATTTTAGAATTAATAAAAGTAAGCAATATAAATAAAAATATCTGCAATTGAATGTAATTAAAGTATCTGTCATTATAATTAAAAATCCTTAATTGACTTATTTTTTTTATTTTTACATTTTATCTAATATTCAAGTAGCATGTTACTAATAAAATTATGTTATATTTTCTTGATTTTAGATTAGTAAACATCACTTGTCATAAAATCTAACGATAAAAAATTTCATTTACATTTGAACAATATTAATCCACCACAAGTAACAAAAAATAATCTGCCTTATCTATATATTTTTTTTTTACTTTGTTTACAAATAATAACATATTCATCACATTTGTTTACAAGCAATAAATTTTCTAAAAATAAGATAAAATAACGCTGTTTTAATTTTATTTTTAACCACATTTTGTTACAAATAAATTTATTCCCCATCAAACTCGATGAATGAAATAATACGCAATATTTATCAACTAAAAATCAATTCATTCATACTAACAGCAAAGGTTATTTACTTATACTACTTAGTTGTTGTTTATTTATATTACATATTTATTTATTTTTATTTATGTATTTGTACTGTAATACTTTGCAACATAGCGTTACTGCTGAGTACGTATACTACTTAAGTTGCTTTATACTACTTAGTTGTTATTTATTTACATTACATATTTTTATTGCAATATTTTGCAACATAGCGTTACTACTGAATGATATACTACTTAGGTTGCTTATACTACTCAATTGTTGTTTATTTACATTACATATTTTTATTGAAATATTTTTGCAACATAGCGTTACTTCTGTGTGATTTATTACTTAAGTTGCTTATAGTACTTAGTTGTTGTTTATTTACATATTTATTTATTTATTTTGTATTGCAGTATTTCGCAACAAAGCGTTACTGCTGAGTGATATACATTAAATTATAAATCTTATACTTTCCTAAATCCTAATATTTCATTAAAAATAATAATGCGAAAGTCCACATGTTAGATAATAAATAAGAAAACTCCATCTAATCTTTAAGTGTTTACTTCCATTTTAAGTAAATCCATATTCATCACAACTGTTTGTAAACAATGGATTTAAGGAAAATAAAGCAAAAAATATTTCAATTAGATTTTATTAAGCGCATTCATATTTTGATCATTAATAAAAGATATTTTGTTCCATATTTAACTAATTGTAACTATTAATTTTATTTTACCTTTGTGTAAATATTCAACTTAAAATTGATGTCTATACAAATGTTCCTTTATGTAATCCTTTCCGCATACCATGCACAATGTTTTAAGATAAATTTTTCATATAGTGACTTTTAAGATAAAATTATACAACTTATTTATATTAAATTCTTAATATTTCATTAGCAATATTTTAAAAATAAAACACCAAAAGTACCAAGGAGAGAGAAATTAAATACCGAATTCCAATACAAATAATTTCATTTGAATTTTACAAAATGCACTTTTATTTATAAAATTAATATTTCATTACGTTGCAAATAAAATATTGTGCTCATAAATTCAAGTAATGAAATTATTTGTAACAATTATTTCTATGTGTACAATTCCAGAATATTTGTTTACATTATTTTTTCATCACAGCATATTCCAAATAATGCTATGTAATAATTGGTGAGATAAATTTATACAAGGAAAAGAAATTACATAACTCATACTGTCTTATATTTCGCTAACAAAAATTTTCAATAATCACCTCAAAAGTTTTTAGAGAAAAAAGATTGCTTACGAAATAAAAATCAATTTTATTTGAATATTATTAAATACACTTATAATAAAATCAAATACTGTTTATGTAAGTAAAATGTTTTATCCTTAAAATAAATATATGTAATATTTGATCAAAAACCAATGCGTTCCCACTTATTATGGGAATGTTTGTTTATATTATCTTTTAGGCATAACGTGTAGATTATATTGCTGAGTAACCATTTATTGATAGATTTTTATGAAAAAGATGAAACTATACAATTCAGATATCCTTAATTTTAAATATTTTAATAAGGTTTATTAAAAATATAGACTCCAAAAGTGCGCAGGGAGGAGAGATTAGATGCGGCAGCCTTCCCATCGGAACTCGGCATGAAACCAGCTGAGTTCCGGCGCATCATCCCAATATTTTAAACAGCCTTCGATGCGCGAGTTTTAAACTACAGTGCACATGGGAATCGGTCGTGAGCGTGTATTCGAACGCGCTGCAAAAGACGAGCATGCACCCACACATGAGCGAGTCCGTGGGTCTTCGTGAATCCATCGATGACAATAATAAAAAAAAAAAGAGCATCAAAGAAAAATCCGCTCTTTTGCTCTTGGTGCTCTACTGGATGATTGAGAGAATCATTGATGTATCCTGATAACCTATCAATATTTTTTTCTTCGCGCGTCTCTATTTTCTGGCGAGAAGGTGCTATTTTAAGGGCTGTGAGGGATCTTTGGATATTCATGGATCGAATAATGGCTTTTATTGGATAAAAATAGGCCTACCTGTATCTGTGGTAAGTCGAAGTTTTTCCAGTACTGTACCAAAGACTGAACGTTCGCAGCCATCTTTGCCCAAGACGAATGACAACTAATTTGACCACGTGACCCAGCATCCTCTCGTAACCTCGACATCAGATCGCCCTGGCGTAAGCAATGAAAACAACAGATGGAACAGCGGACGATGTGATAAAATTTTCATAATTCTTTCATTATAAGCTGATGTTTATCATATTTTGTTGACTTATTTTAATTATGGATTAAACATTGTGTAAATAAGTGGGTATTCCAGGTAACTTTTGAATTGTCATTGTATTTCTTTTCGTTGTCGATCAGGTTTTGTGTTGTAAATCGTTAGTTTGTTTACAAAAATTTATTTCAGATACTAACCTAAATGGAAAATGTTTACTATTTTTTATTATAAACATTTAGAAGTGTTTTAGTTATATTTATTAATTAATCTTTCAGATATTAGTATAAATATGTAGTATGTCATTTAAATTGTATTTATTTATATATGAGCATAAATATACTTTTAAATGACGGTGTTACATAACTTAAGTTTATTGTTGCAAATGTTAAAATATTTTTCCTTCTAACTCATTCCATTACTTTTTATTAAATATTGAATAGGAATTGTGTATTTCCACAAAATTTCTCAAATGTGACTTCTATTTTGTAAACAAGAGTAATAAAATGCAAATGTGCTAATTGTAACTGAATTGTAAAAGTATTTTATATTTAGAATAAATTAGTAGTTATGAATATAATCAATTTTTTAAATATGTTAAAGTAAAATAATTTAGTTTCATTTATTATTATTCAGAATAAAAACTAATTTGTCTTGCTTCTTAAATAGTGTATTTATTTATGCATGAACAAATAAGGTTTAAATTATATTGATTGTTTTTGTGTAATATTTTATGAAACATTTTGATAAAAGGATTCAACTTAATTACAAAATAGAATTATAATGTTTTTCTTTACACATTAAACAAAACATGCAAATTAACATACAAGTCATGATATTGAATTTCTTTTTAGTAGGTAAGGAAGTGTAATTATTCCATATGCAATTCACTTTTGGAGAATCATTTAAATTAAAACATAGTTTCTTTTGCTTACACTTTATAAAGTATTATTTGTTTAAGGAGTATATGTTTTATGTAAGAATAAGGAAATAAAATGAAGTAATTCAGGTGAACGTTGTAGCTCAAACCATAGAATAAAAATATTAAACAATAACTGATAAAGATTTAAATATTTAGATACAATGTAAAGATGGCAATTTTTATGGTTTACATGTTTCAACGGGTAGAAAACTAACAATTCTCACTTTAAATGTTTAACTATTTGTTTCATTTTTTCAAATAATGCAGTGTAATTACAATCTTTGAATAAAAAACATAATTAAAGTTAATTTTAAACATAAAATTAATTTGATTTGAATTTTATGCAACAAATTTAATAATGTTCCTATGTTATAATACTATAAAGCTTAAGATGTAAATTGTTTTCATAGTTTGACAGCTTATTATGGATTTGCATATTAATTAGTACCTTCATATTTGTTGTGAAAATTAAACTAAAAATTCAGAAATTGCTTCGTTAAAAATTTATAATATACAAAATTTAACCGCTATTGTTTTTGTAATAATTAATGAAAAATAATTTTTTCAAGGTTATTAGGTCAACTTTTTTCTTATAAATGTTTTTTTTTTTTCTTACTTATATATACGTTCTTAGTAACTTGTGTATCCTAAACTGTTTTCTGTAAGCTTATGTATATTTACTAGACATAATGTTTGTTCATTGGTGGTGCCACTTTTAGTGGTGGAAATAAATTAACATATAATTACCCTTATTACATTTAGTGTTTTATTTTTTATAATGCTGGAAAATATTAATAAAAACAAATAATTTTTTTTTCTCGTCATAGATTAGTATCTTAATTTTGAACATAGACAAATATTAGTTTGTTAATTGTTTGGGTACAATTTATGTATATTTTAATATATGGTTTAAATTTGATCCAATAAATTATTTTTGCTGTAGGTGTTGTTGTGTGATGCCATTTACATTATTATTCACTTTCACTGTGATAATAGAGGATAGATATACCACTCTTCATACCACTTAAATTTTTTTTTTTTTTTTTTTTATTTCATAGCACAATTAATTCTTTTGAACTTCTGCAGCATACTTATGTAAAGATGATAGAAAAAGAATACTTTTTATGATTGATTTACTACCACAAAACAATTTATTATTATTAATAATAAAATATGTTTAAAATTCCATAAAAACATTATTATGTTAATGTAATTAGGCTTTTAATGTTAAAGCTGTGCTTGACAATTTTTTTTTTTTTCTAAATATTTTCTCTGTAAAATCTAATCTGGAACAGATATCTCTCATATTATTAAGTTTGTACAGTTTTTTTTTTTTTTTTTTTTTTATATACTATATATGTTTATTCATTTGAAAACAATATGCAAGAAAAATTTTTAGTTAACAGAGTTTAAATCCAAGCAATTTGTATAAATAAAGAAATTTTAATTTTGATATTCATGTTCATTTTGGTTTGAATGTCTTTTGAAAATAGTTGTTTACCTCTAAAAATTTGTATATCATACTTAGGACCCTCTTAGGTCATACTAATTTGGAATCACTGCTTTAAATATTAGTATAATGTTTTGAATCGTGTAGTTTATAAGGTTAAAATTATCTTCTGAATCATCAAACATTTAGCATATAAATATAAGATATATACATTCACATCATAGCATATTGAGAGTTCAAAGTTGTCAAATTACATGTAGATGATATTGACATTTGCTTATTTTATATGAAGTGTCAAAAACCATTCTTATTTTATATTGAAAGGTGTTGGCAAGTATATTATAAATACTGCTTGATGCTTTCAATACTATGATTCATAACTGAAATGTCAAATTTGCAGTAGATTCAGTATTATCGAAGAAATACCATGAACAAGTCAAAATTGGTCTAAATTTTTGTACATATGAGAACCTTCAGAATAACATTAATTCACTCATTTTGGCAACATACAAATTTTATTGTTTTAATGCATGCAAGCTGCAATGTTAAGGTGGTATTAGTTTGGTGAAAAACAAGGACTGAACTTTAATCTGTTCTTCAAAGTCAGCTAATTTTCTAACCAATAAATGTTATTATCCTATGTTATATCCATTTGATATTAATACTCTTTTCAATGTGTTGTATGTAATTTTATAGTATTTATGAAACAAATTTTATTGAGATTAAGTAACTTATCAGTTGTTAATTTTTATTATGGTAAATATAATATGATTCTTATGTGGAAAATGATCAAAAAATTTTATTTTTTCTGGATTTTAAATATTTTGTGCTAAATATGGAATAAACTTTAAAAAATACAAAGATAACAGATAATAATTTTTAGTAATATTTATAAAATTAGGTGATAATAACTAAAAAAGGAAATTAGGTGTTCAGGAAAATCAAAATCAACGTTATTTAATTAGGGCTATTTAAAAAGTATTAATAAACATTTTTTTATGTTTATTTTTCATATATATTTGATTTGATTTTTGTGATTGTGGATTTGTTTGCTTTAAAAATAAGTCCCTTATAAAATCAGTATATCCTTCTTAAATAGTTATAATTATTTAGTTTGGGAATTAATAATTAAATAATGAAATTTTATGAAAAAAAAAAAAATGCATTACCTATCTTTAGGAACTAAGTACTGCTAACCATTTTGTGATGATAATGTCTTCCAAAATAAAAATTATTGCATTTAATAAACTAACTAACTTTATAGAAGATTAAAGAAATACTCATCTGGTGAATTATGTAAGCCATGAAGAATGTCACAGAATTTTTGTTATTATAAAAATCATATCTAAATAATACTAATGAATAAACTTTTATCAAATAATTGAATTTAATTTTTGTATTTATTTCATAGAAATAGTAGATTATGTATTTGAAACCGTTATTTTTTCACAACGTATATAGAAAATCCTTCACAACTGTCTAAAATAAATTTTATAGATTTCAAATCACAGGTCATCTTTAGCCTCAATGTAACCTAACATAATGATGACTTTCATGTTAACAACACTAAATAAACATTCTCAAAAAAAATTAAATCAATTCATTTGTAAGAAATACAGAATTTATTTCTAAGACATGTAGAAGCAATCTACTGTATTGTTTTAAATCTTTTGAAACTTGTGAAAATGGCTAAAATGATCTAAACAAATTATACAAAAAATTAAAAGACTTCTTACTGATTAATAATTCAGAGGGGTGAGTTTAAAGGTAATATTTGCTTAAATATTCACTTAAGAAAGGAAGAGAATACCGTTTTATTGAACAAGTAAATTATATTTTGCAGTCGAGGAGCAAATAGCTGGAGATCCAGCATATCACAACTGAGCATCTGGATTAGATTTAAAAGTTGAAATATTCCCATTCTAGGCATGACTTCCATTCCACTTAGATTTCGTCTTCTTAATCTGACTATTGTTTTGAACACGAATTCACTCATAGTATAAACATATGTCACTATAATTTGCAATTGTGCTAAAGAAAACTCAGTGCTCCAAGTTTCTGCAAATCGTCAGTGTCACCATTTGACGATGTGGCAGAACACAACTTCAAGTAGGCAGAGGTCGACAGAGTGCACAGTATCTGATTAGACATTATTAGCAATCCAAAGAATGACTGCAAGGAACATTTATAGGAGATTCACAAAACATATCCGAGTTCATGGTTTGGTTTGTCGCTCTACTATCATCTTTGCACACGAGAGCTAAACAGACCGGGACCTACAATTTAAAGTGGATTCCGAACCACTCACAAACATCCATGTCTACGCCAGATTCGAACCTGAAACACCTAAGGTCAGAGCACTAGCCACCAGGCCGCCCGAGTTCATAGAAATCATTGCACTAACTGTACCACACGTATGTATATCACCATACTTGTATATGTGTACCTTTTGCAGTGGTCCTGTGCTCGTTCGATCTGGAATCGCTCTGGTTAGTGAGAACTGCTTCAACCATGTGCCCCAATGACCAGAGAATATAACATGTGGGCTGAAAAGTTCGTAGGATAACACATAGATGGCACTACTTGTATTAGATCCATATGATTTTTAGTTAGCCCTAACCTTCAAAACACGCGTGTACACCCACCTGTTATATATGGAAAGATCCAAGTCAACGTTGGGATGCTAACTCGACTGTCACCCGATAACCGGAAATAAAAATTAAGGGTGCCATTTGATTTGATGACTGGACTTCTGTAATTGTCAACCGCGACACTTACAGCAGGGTGATATGCCGTACGTCATTAATTTACACCCTGTTGAAGCCTTTTTTTTCCAATTCCTTTTATTAGCTCACACTCTCCTATATATATCTTCAAATTTTTAATCGTTAATAAAACTCTTTATTCATCCACTCAAGTTCAAATACATTTGTTTGAACTCGTAGTGGATGACACTGATGTTAATACAGTTTTTTCAAATATTAATTCAGTAATTAAAGTTTTCTTTTATTTAAGTTACATATATCCACCAATAGATGGCGCCAGATAAACTTAAAAAATGAATGAAAATTATTCATAAAAGATTTTTGTGCAAAAGTAGTATGAATTGACTTAAAATTTTTATATATGTATATTACTTGTTTCATAGCACCTTGAACTTGCATTTTAACTAGTACACGCCAGTAATTTCTACTGATTGTCTTCGTGCTTGTCAAACATTTCTCTGATCAGCAGAATCGCCATATATCCTAGCAACAATGCACGTTTGGATCGGACGTGAAGGTGCTTTCGACCGTATTGATGTAATTTTAAATTACCAATTTTTTTCTACTTTAAAATGAAATATTTGCCATTGTATTAAGAAAATTATTTTAATACGATATTTGATCTATTATTAAATATAATTAAGTTATAAAAGAACTGATGAACATAATATATGTTTTTATGACACTATAAGTACTTTGGGCTTAAAATTATTCTCTTTCTCCTTTTTTTTTTGTGCACTTTCATGTTGCTGAAAATTTATTATTCGAATTGATATTGCCATTGTAGCCTTTTTTTTCCCCTTCTTGGTTAATCCTGCATTCTATCTAATAAATTTCAGACGACTGTTTAAAATTTGAAGGGAAAAAAATTTCAAGATTAAACCATCTTATTAAATGTTACTACATTTATTTCATGCTTGGTTAAAAATATATTTATAAAATATTTAAACTTTATTTTCACTGAATAATTTTGTGTTCAACTCTATCTAAAGATGAGAAAAGATTATGCTGATAAGCATTACTTTTACTTGTATATGAGGACAAAATTACTAAATAAAGGTTGATATTAATTGCAATAAAGTAATGAGTTTAATATTGGTATATAAAGGTGATATTTAAACTGTGTATGTTTTCTATTTCCTTTTCCTTCCTTTTGTAAAACATGCGTTGCTGATTATTTCAAGGTTTTGTTTATATAATTATAATATGAAGAATATTGAGGTCTATATCAGCTTCAGATAATAATTTTTAGGATTTAAAATGTAGGTGTAGATACAGAATGAAGTCTAAATTGAAATAATCTTACAATTTGATATTTATCATATATCATTTTTTGCATTCAAACCATTGGGATTTATTGTATAGTATTTCACTCTTCTAAAAATTAAAAAATTTTAGCGTTTTATTTAAACATTAAACATTTTCTTTGATTTAAAACTTTTCTTCTCAATGTACGATGTTGTGCCATGTTTTAGCAATGTCCTATTACACGTCGACTTATGGGCAGGCCAACTTATCACCTACTTTCTGTTTACTTATCAAGTTTGCAGCTATATATATGCATTTGTAGTAAAGTGATGGAATCAGCAGAATATGAACAGAGGCGAGCAATACCTTTGACGACTGCAAAAGTTGTCGGGTGTTTAGCTAATCAGAGAAAGGAGGCGTCAAAACAAATAATGAAAAATGTTTATGCTAGCAATTTGCAAGGCGTGGGAAACGAATAAACCGAACGAAGTCCATTCAAACCAATGTGAAGTCAGTCATTTTAAAAAAAAAAAAAAATTAAGATGCTATTGGATGAAGAAGATTACATGGTTGGTATAACAAATGAATTTGAAAAATGTAGATCTAAAAAAAAAAAAAAAAAAAAAAAAGTATGTTACTGCACACACACATTGTGCTTGTATGTACATATATAGAGTGGCTAAAGAAACTATGAAAATAATTTCCCCTGACTTACAGCTATTATTTATATTAATTTTCTGGCTTCTCCCTAATTAGAAGCACTGTATGTGCACAATATACGTTATTAAAAATACTTTTACTAGTTTTTAATATGAAAAAATATATTTCTATGAGATTTATTTAAAAATAAAAACAGAATGAACATCCGAAAAAAAATGTATTAAAACAATATGTTAAAAAAAGTAACCACTTTTACACCGAATTATTACAAAATAACCACTTTTACTAAAAATAAATAAAGGACAATTATTTCATTTAAACTATTTTTAAAATGGATTTATGATTTATTTTAACAATTGTCTTTTTTCTTTTTAAGACACTCGCGAAAAGAAATAGCAAAACGTCACGAAATGGCGAACGACAATTCTCCAAATGTGTTTTTAAAGGAGACACGTACTATTGAATTTTTTTTTTGCCCATCTACATGCACATAATGGAAGACCAATTGAAGAGCAGAATTAGTAATTAAACACACACAAATTAAAGTATGCATTCAACGCATATGCTAAAGAATACTTGATTAAATAACTGAGGCGTAATGAATACACTTAAAATATATATAAAAATAATTCATTAGACTTAATTTTCATTAATTAAATACATAAATAACAAATATCGATGCAGATGCTAAAGGATTGTGAAATTAGGTTAATAGAATGAATCTAAATTTAATACACAATAAGATTATTAATAATAATATATTAAAATCCTTACTTTTCTAAATCAGCTGAGGCAAATAGCGCAAGTACAACTAATATCACGAGAATAAGAACAACACGATTAAAAGACACACGCTAGTGAAAGGCAAGTTTAAATATGAGAACATAAACAGGACAACTCGTCATAATAAAAAACGGATGTAAGAATGCCGTAACGATCCAAGTTACCAAATGAGTAACGATCCAAGTCGCCAAAGATATTTACAATTTTCCATGATTTTCTGCTACAAAATCGCTGATCAGATTAACTTCGTTGGCAAGTACAGAGTTTCATGTCGTGCTCGAAAAAATTCAGAAAACATAGGCATATAAAGACTTTCCAGCAAATTTATGCTATATTCTCAAATCGCCTGAAAGCATATTCTCGGAGAAGAAAGCGATTCGTTTGCAATTTTCCCTGATTTTTAGAAATTTTTTACTAATTTTCCATGATTTTCTGCTTCTCGATAGACGTCCATAATTGTGAAAAAGCGTTGATGGTTGTATGATATATATATTCATTTTTAGATTTGTTCTTACAACAATGACTATTCAACGGAAAGTGAATGAACAAAGATTAACTTCGTTGGACCAAGTCCATGCCATGGGAAAAACAGCCCACACAGAGTTTCATAATCGGCGCCACTTGAAGCCACTATTCACTGAAATCGTGACTCAAAACATATTCAAGAGCTATATTTAAAGGCACTGTCTTTGCTGGAATAGCCCAAGAAAGCCAAATTTCTCCGCATCATCTATATATTCCTCTGCGGTTCAAATCATATAAAAGGCCGGTCTCGGTCCAGCGTAGCCTGTCCAAATTTATGCATATTCTCAGAGAAGAATAGCTTTCACTTCATTCGTTTGTCAGTTTTCGAAGCCGCTCATTTATTTTTCAATTGCATATTGCTATATATATATATATAATCTTAAAAATCTATAATATTATTAAAAAATCTATAATTTATATCCAGCTGTTTATTGCAATGACTATTAATCAATCCAACGAATTTGTTGAATACCTTACTGAGATTGTGAAAAATAAATTTGGATTAAAAAAATCATTAGTTATGGAAATCATTGCCGGAAGGAATCGCATCATTAGTAAATGAGTTAAACAACGTTTAATATGATGGAATATCTCCCATTCAATTTGAAATGTAGAAATATAAAACTACTAAATGGAATGTTGAGTTCATGTAATATTTTCTTAAAATTTTTACTAGTATGTCACTGTGTCAATACATCTTTGAGATTAGCTTCAACTCAAAAATCGGGGTTTCGAAATAACAGTACGTGAAGTGGGCAAATGGCTGAAAATGCTTTTAAGCATCTCTTTTTACGCAGTTGGCCTTCTATGCATGAGCATCGTCGTGCATAAATATATGTATATGCATATTTGACATATATTTTAGATTTGATAGAACATAGAAAAATTCGTTAACTAATAGTAGAGTATATTTATTCTCCCGAAACCCTTGCTGGAGAAATTATTCATTCAGGTCTTACGGGCACATCAATGTGTCAGAAGTTCATGTGTTATGGTACTTTTAAGCACATGACGAATTAGATTTAAAAGTATTCAAAAACCATTTTTACACTTAAGAAGCAGCCTTCCTTTCTAAATTGTTTATTTAAAATCTCCACAGTTGAATCATATAATATTTGTCTTTCCGGTTGTCCCAAAGACTTGATGTAACGTGATGGTTTATTTGACATTGTGTGCAACATAATACACAAAAGAAAAATAATATTTTTTTTTATATTTCAACTAAGGATTGCTAATAAGTTACACACATATAAATCTATCTATAAACTATCTATCTAATAAAACTATCAATCAGTCAACAATGGTAAACAACACCATGTTTGGAACTAAACAAATATGTGTTGTAGTTCGTTGTTGTATAACATTGTATGTGAATTGATTATGGATGCTATGTTTGCCATTTTCCTTTATTTTCTTACTTCATTCGTTCCAAAAATTTTGGACTTCTGATTTATCCGTCATATCAACCAAAAGCTTGGAACAGGTACGCTTTGTAATTTTATAGTATGAAGATAAAAATTATTTATTAATAAAAAGTAGAAAAAAATATTTATTGGAAGTTAAATAAATTATTATATTTAAAAAAAATATTTATTGGTAAAAAATGTTGACTTCCAATCGAAAAAATTAATATTACTATTTTTTCTTTCTTTTATTATGAGATTACTTATATATGAATGAATTAAATTAATAGTAATGTATATTACCTAAAATTAAAAATATTCGTTACTTTTTTTTGTTTGTTTTTACACAATGAGTATTTTGAAAATAAAAAAATAATCAATGTAAATGCAAAAAAAAAAAAATTCAGGAAATTTATAATAAAAATTTTTATAATGCCTATACTAAATTTATCTATTACTTAAACTTCCTTCCATTCAAAACCAATTGACTAGCACTCTGGTCTTTTTTACTACAGGCTTCAGGTTCGAATCCTGGCGGTGGCATGGATTTTTTATTGGTGGTTCAGAATACACATTAAATAGGAGGTCCCGATCTAATTAGCCTAAATTGTGCAAAAAATGACCGTACAGCGACAAACCAAACCACATCATTCAATATAACACAAGAGTAATTGTTCTTTTTGATAACAAAGGAAAAATATAATAAGGACATTAGATTTGTTTCTTCTGCACGTTATGAAATAAGATTGATTGTAAGTTTCTTAATTATTTTTAAAAAAGAAAAAAAAAAAAAATCTACTTTCGTAAAAGCTAGCGTTTTTTTTTTTTTTTTTTTGTTCAGAAATTGATGAGTTTTTTTAATAGATTAAAATTTCAAAAATAATTGATAAAATGACTTTAAAAAATACCCATGAACGTATCAGTTTTTCATAATATATAGTCAATCCAGAATTTTTATCATTTCCACTAATACCTATGAATAATTTGTAGTCCTTAGCATCCTTCTATGATGCATATTATATAAATATAATGTAAAAAATAGATTAAACATATTTCATAACATACAATATATATCATACCATTCGCATGCTAGTCGAAAAATAATTTAGAAGATAGCATATTCTGCTATACCAATAACCCACCATACAGTGCCTTATTTCGTTCAAGAATATTCCAAACATTATTACTTCACAAATCACAAAAATTATGGCACGTAACATATTGGACTCACATTCATTCCAAAGGTCACAGTCACGATTGGTTAACCTCTTCGGACCCCGTCTTCAACAAGCTGTGGAAACTAATATGGAACCGACTCGAGCTCTCGTTTCTGGTAACGACAGCTATTCATCGACAAGTAAAACAGTCCAAACGATGCTGCCATTTGGGAAGTCGTAATATTCCATTAGCCCTCGTCCAATGGGCTGCTCGATCTGACCCTCAGAATATTTCCATTGAGAACTTTGGAATTAAGAGTGCCAAATGTCGCGTGCCGCCCAATTTGTGGACCGGATGACCGCAGAGATGATATTTCTCCTAGTTGTGGACCTTACTTAATTTGGCACCCTTTAGGCGAAATGATCCCATTTGGGTCGAATTTCAAATCTCGTCTGGAATTAAAAAGACTGTACTAAAGAGAAGAATATCTGTACGTCATTTGAGAAGAAGAATTAATTTTCTCTCAGTGACTGTTTGTCTAAAATTTTAGTTCATACAAAATTAATAATGCATGATGGCAAAAACAATATGTCGTATTACTATGAAATTTTAATAAATAATTGTTTGGTTTATATATATTTGTGATTACTTGTATGAAATTATAATAATTTTAAATTACTAATAAAAATAAGATGGAACTACTACGAAAAAAAAAAAAAACTGGAATTTTATAATGTTAATCTAAGGGGCCTAGTGGCTAGCGCTCTGGTCGGTACCATAGGTTTCAAGTTCGAGTCCTGACGGTGTCATGGATGTTTGTAGTGGTTCGGAATCCGTTTTAAACCGTAGGTCCCGATCAAATATGATTGTAGAACGTTGTGAGGGCATTGTTACTCTGCATCCGTAGCTTATCTTCAAGTTACACGCGCCCCCAGGGTAGTGCTAAGTGAGTAACGTCGGTGCAGCCCTTATAGCATAAAAGATCACGGTCTAAGTATTTGCCAGCTGCATTAAAAAAAATAATAATAACGTTGTCGTATCCCTCATGGAAGGAGGGAAGATAGGGGCAGCTTCTGTTGTGATGGTGCAAACGTAGGTAGAAGTCTGACTTCTGCTCCGTGTCACTGAAGAAGGTGGGCAGTGCCTTCCGGGAAGACTTTTAGGGAACATCCTGCATTTGCGTATCATATGGGATAAAAGTCGGAAATCTCCCACCAGGTCCGTCTGTCACGAGGCAAGATGCTGATCATCACAAACGGCATCGTATCTCCTCATTTTCTGAAACAGTGTTTACAACAAAGCCGTCAGTTTGATCCCCCGCCCTAATGCATGTTGCCATTGAGTCACGAGGCAGGCTGTTAATCTAATAGCTCGAATAAATAATCATTTAGCGTTAGATTATGTTAATATGTTAATACAACAATTTATAATATTGTTAACGTAGATATTGTTTTAAATCATAAATTCGCTTTTAAAGGTTGGTATCTTAATATTTAGAAAATTAAATTCTTAAATTTTCAGACCTCTGATTTATTTGTTATAAAAATTTTTTAATAAAGCAAAATGAGAGGACAAGACACATTTTTGGAAAGAAAAAAAAGAATTGGTTGGATATTTGAAATACGTATTTAATATCATTTACGTCGAAGTTCGAATAAATTAGATAAAAACATTGTGTTCACGTAAGTATGATTTTGATCTGTATATATATTACCTAAGACAAGTAATTATCACAAGACAAAAAAAAAATTACAACAGAAAAAGTAATTAATTTACAATTCTTTAATTACGCATTAAAATCACGAGACCCAAATGCATTAAATTTCCGTCATTTTAATATGGATATTTCTTTTACATGAATTTTGTGAATGTAAGCGCAACTTTTATTTTCATTCGTTTTTTTTTTTTCTTACTTTTTCTTCTTTTTGCATTCTCCACATTTGATCTAATAGATTTAATAGTTTGTTTTGTCGCTCTACTGTCCTATTTTTGCACGCTTTTACGCTTAATTAGACCGGGACCTACTGTCTAACGTAGATTCCAAACCACTAACCTACATCCACATCACCGCTAGGATTTGAACCTGAAACCTGTGATACCAATGACCAGAGCGTCAACCAATTCACCATCAGGCAGCTTTAATAGTTTTTGGATGAAATATTAGTTTAATATGACATTCTAATTTTAAAAGACTTATTATTCACTGCAAGTTCTCTCTTTTTATAACATCAAAAACATTGGAAAACTTATCACTGTGATATTTTTTATCAATGTGATACTTTTATCATTCTTAAAATATTTTATTATTAGAATTTTTCAAAATTTACCATAGTGTAATGAAAAGTAAGAATTTGAAATGTAACAATTATATATATGTAGATAAAATTCTGAGTTAAAGATTTTAGATCTGAATTATTATGCGACATTTATTTTCAACACTTATTGGCGAAATGTAAATTTAATATACGAATTTAATAATAATGCTTGTTGGGAAAACCAACAAGCAAATTTTCTGAAATGAAATTTGTAAATGTAAAACTAATTTGCTAATTAGTATAATTACTAATTTCCGAATATTAAAAATCTGTAGGGCAGACACCACTATTAGGGAAAATTGAATATTAAAAGGAAAAGTATATACAGAAATTAAAAAATAGTAAGGAAAAAACACACATCTTGGAAAATTAAGCATTCATTAATTAACAACATTATTAAAAATATTACAAAACCTAATTGGCGGTAATATAGCTAAATATTGAACCAGATCCACCTTTAAAATGAAATTTTAGCATACTTTAGGAAATTTCAGAGGAAATTTTCTCAGTAAAAAGGTGGAGGAAAAATATCGAATAACTTTTGGGGAAAATCGGTAGAATTGACAAATAAGACGCTGGTAATAGAGGGAAAAATGCAACTCCGATTTTTCGATATTTTTGAGAATCAATTTAAAAGAGCATTTTCTAAATACAAATGCTACCCAATTAAATAAAATATTATTGAAAGGCAGTTGGAGTTTATTAAAATTCCAAACCTAAATCTTTTCTTATTATACATTTAAAAATTTCAAGCAAATACTATGAAAAATTGTATTATAGGATTTGAGTGATTGGTTTTTTACTGAAAATAACATAATAAAATCATAATAATAAAAAATCCCAGAAATTTTCATAAACTTAATCCCGAAACGTATCGTTTGAATGAACATTGATTTTGCTTGTAAAATTATAGTTATCAATATACAGAAAAAATTTGTTTCCAAATTGAGGATTTTAATAGATATCCTTTAACTAATATGAATTATTGCGTATTTTTACATGTTGAATTACATCATGATAGCTCATCTACATAAGGTGTTGAGATGAACATAACGTGTTGTAACGATTTTTAATTTTCTCCATGGATATTTAAATAAGTAAAAAAATCTGAATGGCATCAGTTCGGAATAGGGTTTAATTATCGTTTGCATTATGAAATTATTCTTTGCTTCAATATGTCACTGATAAATAAACCCTTTTCCATGGAATGTTATATTTTTTGCTCTTTATGAGGAGAAATAATTTTTTCGATTATTAAAAAATTATGTGGCAAGTATGATTTTAATATTTCTATGCTTAAAATAAGTGGCATAATTAAAAAGAAAAGTCAAAAATTACATTTAACGGAAAAACGGCTAAAAAATGCATACACAACAAAGGTACGTACCACTCTTATTATATCTGCTCCTCGTATTTTAAAAAGGCAAAAACAATCGAAAATCTTTATACATTTCTGTAAATCACAAATTTATAAACTGATTTCAAGTTAATCAAAACAAAAAAACATGACGTTGACCAGAGAAACCATGACGTAAACCAGGTCAAAACATGCTTCTCAGCTTAAGATTATGTGCAACTTGTTGTATAAAAATTATTTGGCATATGAAAAATGGAAGTATGTAAATACAATTAATGGGGATTGGATACAATTATCTGATTGCAATAGAAGAAGATAGATAAACTACCTAAAAAGTTATAAAATGTTGGTTTAGAGAAACCAAAAGTTATAATTAATACCGCATTCTCTTATAACGGAAAACTCAAAATAATGAAAGGAAATATTATCAAAAGATATCAAAATTAACTCGAATTACTATCAAAAATATGTTTTAACATTATTTTCAAAGAAGACATTTCATTACTTTACCTAAGCAATCTTCACTGTGTTAAGTTTAAGGATAAGGCTATCAGACATGCCTCCAAATCTGCTCTATATTTGGAAGAAAAAAAAAAATGAATCCGTAATTGAGGCTAATATCCACCTATTCCCCCTATATGTCTGCTATGGGTTACTATGCATTTGGGCTTTTAAAACCTCATTATAAGCGGCATCCCAAAACATTGGATGGATTCCGAAAATTGTGGTAGAGGTGGGAAACAAAATCAACCTTGATATTTTAAGAAAAAGCTTTTTTTATCTTGGAAATCAAATCGTTACAAAAATATGTGAACCCCTCTGCATTGGTATGAATTGGCTTTATTTTGCCAATTCATATTATTTAAAGCAATTTTTCTATTCTCAAATCTTAGTATTCTGCAGGTATTCTTTCTTAATAAAATTTACCAAAATTAAAAACGTTCTATTTTCTTCAACAGTGTAACATTTCCTAGCATTTTTGTTCTTAAATAGCCTTCGTATATAATTTTATATAAAAAAATATTGATAACAAGCACTGATTACGATTAGATTAGCGCGGATAACAAGCACTAATTAAAAAGAAAAAATTTGGCTTACGGGGGAACCTTTCCCAAAATTGTGATTTTGAAAAACAAATTCTCCCCGCTCCATAAAAAGAGGCCTTAGACGCTGTTATGATTACGAGGTAAGGTGAAAAGTTCTCAGCCTGACAATGAAAGACTGTGACTTTCAGTTAAAAATGATTTTATTTTTCTACATAATCTCCCTTGACTTTGAAACACTTGATCCAACTTTTTCTCCAACATCAGTATTCCTTCCCGGAAGTGAGAGTCTGGAAGGTTGTGAAAATATTCATCTACGGCCCTCTCAACTTCTTCATTGGATACGAAGCGCTTCCCAGAAACAAATTTCTTCAAGTTTGGGAACAAATGAAAGTCTGAGGGTGCCAAATCAGGAGAATAGGGGGATGGCCGAGCAAATCGTACTCCAAATCCCGCAGTTTTCCCATCGAAGGCGCACCCTTGTGCACAGGTGCATTGTCCTGGCGAAAGATGACTTTTTTCTTCTTCAATCCAGGCCTCTTCTCACGAATTTTGGCATCCAGCTGGTCAAGAAGGTTGGAGTAATATTCGCCTGTAATTGTTTTGCCTTTCAAGGTAATCAATTAACAGGATCCCTTTCGCATCCCAAAACACGCTCGGACATGATCTTTTCGGCAGATGCGATTGACTTCGCTTTCTTTGGCGCTGAACCACCGGCTTCCACCCACTGCTTAAGTAGACTGCTGTTTTGTTTCCGGCCGCGTAATTGTGGGCCCATGTCTCATTCATGGTGACAAATCGCCTGCACAAAATCGGTCGGATCCCTATTGAATTGGTCCAAAGATTGCTGTGAAAATCGTTTGCGCATTTGCTTTTGATCGGCATTCAGCAAATGCGGCACCCATCTTGCACAGAGCTTCCGCATCCGTAATTCTTCGTGCAAGATGTTTCTCACCCCTTTCTTTCCCGATATCCCCACAGCCTCAGCTATCTCACTCACCTTCACTCGCCTATCGTCCAACACAATATCATGCACTTTTTCGATGGTTTCCGGGTGGTTGCGGTTTTTGGTCGTCCTTCAAGTAGGTCATCTTTGAGGGATGTCCGACCACGTTTAAATTCAGCTGCCCATTTTTTACTTGTTGACATGGAAGGAGCAGAGTCCCCGTAAACTTTTGCCAACTTCGGAGGAATTTCCTTCCTCCATCCAAAACGAAGCATTTTATGACAGCACGATGTTCAAGTTTATACATCTAATGCAAAAATTGTGTAAACAAACTAATTGAAAGAACAAGTAGAAACTTGTCACACGAATTAATGACACGTGCACCCAGGCAGGAAACATAAATTTTTGCTGATTGGAGCGCCATCTCTGTGTCAAGCCGAGAACGTTTCACCTTACCTTCGTACATGCTTTTAGAATCCATTTTTTCCCCTCTGTAAAAATTTATATGTATTTATTTTATAAAGTTTGTTAATTTGTTGGTGATTTAAATACACTCGTCAAAATATACATTTTAAAACCTTTCATTACTCTGATCGACATATTTATGACCCTACTTATAATCAAGAATATTCCATGTTATAACTTTTTTTTTTTTTTTATCAACACTGAAGAATTAACTTCTGACGCAGGATATAATTTGTACTGAGCAAGAGAAATAAATTACCCCAGAGTTCAAATGGTGAATTTTGGAGCCGATTCAAAATCGCTTTTGATACCAAAAAAACCGCTTAAAAAGGAAGGGAATAATTTGATTAAAATACAAACATTGTCTTAATTTTTTTTTCCGTTGAATACATTAGATTTCACTATAATGCAATTCAATATTACACAGTATTAGAATTCCCTGAAATTTCGAGAATTGGCTTACCGAATATTTTTGGCCGTCTATGAAACGCTATCAAGAATTTATAATAATAGAACCTAAAGCTTTACTTTTGACTGATAATGCTCCGAGTCATCTATAGCATTTGTCCAACTCAACAATATGCGATCCAGTAGAAATGATTTTCTTACCGTCAAATACAGTTTGTAGTGTACCAGTTGGGCAACCAGATTGTGGTTGGCTTGCGATACTGGCGGCACTGGTTGGAGAACTCACAGCTTTATTTGCACACTTACAAACACCACACATACAATATTTAACACATTTAAAGACAGATAATTATAGATTCGCGGAAAGACTCCACTTCTAAGCAGAAAACCCCAAACTCGGCTATGCGCAGGGTGGGCTAAATATATTCCTCTCCGGATGAGAGTCTGTAGACCAACTAATGCGCCGGAATGAACTAAATATATTTCCTCTTGGGATGAGAGACTATAAACTAAGCGTTTCTCAGCAGGAGCGTAGGTTGCGCTGTAGTTCCTCTCGGATGAGAGTCTCCAGGCCTATTGACCATTTCTCCTGAATGCCACAGGTAGTATTCTTGCCAGTGTGCGGAAGGAAGCATGGTTACAAGTTTCATTAATCCAACCAGTGAATCATGTCGTAACATCAAACTTATTATCCACTGCGTGCATTCCAACGATTGAATGGAAAAAAAAAAAAAAAAAAAACCCGATGGAGAATATAAACAATCCATTAGAGATTTTCGAAAAAACTTCATTATCATGGATGCAGTAGACAAATTCAATCTTTTCTGGAATGTGGTGACAGAGAAATGGTATGTATGGCAGGAGTTATATTAGGATGTTGACACAACAGAATCCATTGTTGATGTTGACGACATTGTCAAGCTAGAAACAGAGTTGAATAATAAATATAAATGCATTGGATATTGAAAAAATATTGCAAGTTACAACTAGTGAAAGCTTTTCCAATGATCTTAAAGAACAAGTACAAAATTAACGTTTCTGAAGATGAGGTTTGGTTTGTTTGTCGCTCTGCGGTCATTTTTACACTCTGCGCTAATTAGACTAGGACCTATAGTTTAACAGTGGATTCCGAAACCACTAATAAAAATCTATGCCACCGCCAGGATTCAAACCGGAAGCCTGTGGTACCAAAGGGATGAGGAACAAAAGGAACTTTCAACGGGTTTTTTTTAAAAGTTTATAGTCACTATAAGGGAAATTATGGATCTGCTTATGCAAAATAATTTAAAATTTGATACAAGTTAAAAGACAAGAAAAATATTATACGATGTTTTGCTATCAACTAGTTGCTGAACGAAACATGGAAAAGCAAATGACGTTGATGACTTATTCACAAAAAAGCAAAAACACTACTGAGGAAGTATCTTCCTTATCACAAATACAATTTCTATAGTTGTACCTTTTATTTTCATGAATAATAATCGATATTAGCAATAATTAAGTGTATAATTAATGTAATAAAAAGTATTTAACAATATTACAAAATTAAAAAGAAATTGATAAATTTTCTTACTCTCTTTTCTGTTTCTATTGTTCCCATTATTTACGTGTTAAGATAACCTCGTTTCATGCTGTTCGTTTAGAGCGAGAACGTACTGAAACGTATCTCCCTTGTTAAGAAAAGGTCTTACTGTACAAATTTTTTTAAATGTTTAATTCCGATTCACTTTAATTTTGAATAATGTACACTTTAATTCATTGATCTTTTAAAAACATTTTGGAAGACGGCCCTAAAATTAAAAGGTCCTTTTCGCTTAATAGGTCGTCATTTTGTATAAAACAAATACTGAAGACGAAAATGGCAACCATTTTTAACTTTTTATGTTTCTAAGATATTCTGCGATTGACTTATTTTATTAGGGGCCTGAATGGCCGAGTGGCTAGCGCTCTGTACTACAAGTTTCGGGTTCGAGTCCCGGCGGTGCCATGGTTGTTTGTAGTGGTTCGAATCCACTTTAAAAAGTAGGTCCCGGTCTAATAGGATCGTAGAGCGTTGCGGGGGCATTGTTACTCCGCGTCCGTAGCTTATCTTCAAGTTACACGCGCCCCCTGGGTAATGCAAAGTGAGTACGTCTCTGCAGCACTAACTGCCTTAAGGCATCCAAAGACCAAGCTGTCTGTGTTTGCCAGCTACATTAGAAAGAAAAAAACTTATTTTATTAGTATGCCAACGCTAAAATAAGCGAAACGAACAGTTACAAATATTGGAAGAACGTTAATCAACACTGCATCCAAAACATATAGATAGTTAGATGGCATGGTGGGAGTTATCTTCCATACAACACGCAAATGCGAAAGGAGTATTAACTCTTAAAACCCTTCCAGATGGCACTATCCCCCCCTCCTCCGTCAGTGGGTTGTTCGTAATATATATATATATGAGGCCACCAATATTTCACTTCCTTTTCTAACTGGTTACAAATGTAATGTAGGTTTGGTTTGTCGCTCTACGGTAATTTTTTTTTGCACACTTCAGGCTACTTAGACCGGATATACAGTTTAGCGTGGATTTCAAATCACTAACATCCATGAAACCGCCAGGATTCGAACCTGAAGCTTATGGTAAGGACAGAGCGCTAGCCAAATGGCCACCAGGCCGCAATAGGCCCTATGTAGGAGGGCCGAGGCGTGAAGAAAAAGAAAGACAACTGGTGTCAAATAAAATCCATTAATATATTTATAAATTGTCTCAAATATATTGATATCCTATATTTTTCTTAATTTATTAATTTTGTACCTAACGTTTTAACATCTTAAAGATAAAAATTTAATAAAATCAAAACTGAAATCCTTTTACGAATTTCCATCTATCATGAGTGAACAAACCTTGCTGAACGAATGCACATGGGAGCATACTAACGTTCAATAACCCAAGAAATTTATGAAGCACTTGGTCAGAATGCTACAAGAAGGGAAATATCGCACTTTAGTGTTTATTTGGCGATTTTTTTTTTTTATTGCTTGCGGTTTTCGCACCTAAACAAACAAAATGGCAGCTGCGATTTTGGCGACTCCATTTGAGAGACTTGGCGCAATCGGTACCTTAAAGTGCAGAATCCATATAAGAACTATCAAGTTAATGAAACAAAATTTAAGAAGCACTACCAGATTCAGACAGAGAAGTCTGTTAAGAGATGGTTAAATTAACTTTTTATAAAACTAATCCTAACATTATTTTGAGGATATTGATGCAATCTGTTTATATCAAATGAAAGCCAGACAATTCAAAATGAATTACAGAGCAAGTGACTTGCTAAATGTAACAATTAACCAATATCAACGCATATTTCATGCCTGTTTTAAAACACAAATAAAATCACACAATCAGAGTTTATTTTAAATAAGTTTCTTAAATGAAAGTTTCTCGTGCAACACAAGGAGATTGTTTCAAATAATAACTTATACTCTTTTATAGCTTCACTTGTTTGGATTCGCCACGAAACCTCAGGACAACAACATGTTCACAGATTATAATAGCTTGCCTCTTTGTTAAAAAGTTCAATCAATTTTAAATCGGAATTCCTTTATATAATTATGATGAAATAAATGTAGATAAACTTTGATGAAATGGTAGTATAAAATGATAAAACAATTTTTCCAAACAGAAAATAATTATGGCCTCTCTTAGTTTATCGATAAATCCAAAAGAATTACAAGATAAATCATAAAATATAATTGTGTACATACTCATTATGAATTTCTCTACCATAGAAAAAGAATTTAAAATTAAATTGCAATTAGAGTATTTAGAATTACAGCAACTTATTTTCAACCAACAAATTCAGAGGAAAAAAGATAAAAACAAAACTGATAGAAGATATATTTATTGATGAAAAATTAAATATTCTGGTTACATACATTAGTACATAATTTTAAAGTATGTTACATAATCATACAAAGAACTTTGAAAGGCTTGGCACAAAGATTTTTTTTTTAATGCAATAGCAACAATAAGTAAAAAAAAAAATCTTAATCAACCAAAAACTAACTTTTCAGGAAATTTGTGGGAACGGGAGAAGAAACAAATGCTAACACATGTATATTGTAGCTAAAAAAATTATACACTTAATTAAAAAATTTGAGAAATGTATTTTCTAAAAAAAATTAAAAATAGCATACATTCAATGAACTTAAAAAAATAATAATGGCATATCTATACTACTAAAAATTCTTCAACTGGACTAGATATCACCCTAAATTAAATTATAACTATCATAGAATGAAACATTTAAACCTGCTACTAGTATTTGATACATGACAACTTACTAAAAAAAAAAAAAATGCATTTGCCACAACCATACTAAAAAAGGAACAACTTCGATAGCTTTAGTTTACAAATTTATTCACGGAGAAATGGGTTTTAATATTTAAGTTTCCAATTGAAAAATTCACACTAGACTAAAACAGTTGGAAATATTTACAGTTATATGGGCTTGGATTTCATACAAAAATAATATATTTACAAAATTTACAACTGCATTTAGAGTTCCTAACGTAATTTCCCAGCGGAAAAAAACCTACATAGAAAAATAACACCATAAGGGAGCATACATCCAATTGAAATTTAGATTTCTTTTTTTCCCATACATCAATAGTACTTGTAGATGCAGTATAACGCTTTTCTATTGCTATATATTTTTTTATTAAAAGCTATACTAACCCTTCTCCTCCTTTGCGTCATGTATTAACAGTTGGAAGAATGTTAAGTCATTGAGCTTAATGAAGTAAATCATTGGGCTTTAATACACAATAATATATGTGTTTATAAATAATTGCTTCTTTATATATTGAAGCGTTATACATTGACACCTTTCTTTTTTTTTTCAAAATGCTATTTGTGCAGTTGTTAAATATTCAATATATCTTTTATCATATACAAATTCTTCTCCCACAAATTATGTACAAAGCTAGACTAGTAACATACTTTTAGATTAAAAATGAGGTACATAAAAAAATATCAACACTAAAATAATTATAAACAGTACTGTAAAAATAAAAAGCAGCATTTCCAAAGTGTAATCGCTCATATTTATTTATTAACATCAGATATTTAAAAACCAATGAAACTAAATTATTTTTCATTAAAAATAATTCCATAATCCCAATTGAATTACTGTAATATCCTGCCTAGAATGAGCACAGAAATGATGGCGAGTAACATTTAAATTTTCAGAAATACACATTAGATTCTTCGAAACATATTGTAACTCCCTCCCCCATCTTTTCTTTATATTTGGGGATCTTATTAAGTTTCTAGAAATTTTCAGTAGTTTAGAATGTTTGTTAGTAATAGAAAGCTTAAGTCGAATTTAGCATCAAATTTGTATCAACGGATATGCTCATTGTAATTTATAATATCAAGTAATGCAGCATTTTTTTTTTACTTTAGAAAGAATCTAAAACTTTATGCCAACAACAACAAAAAAAAAAGTCCCAAAATGTATTACAGATTAGATTTGAGCAGATCTTTTTGAAATAAAAACAAACATTGAAAATGCAAAAAAACTTCATAATAAAAAGTTTATACATACCAATATTAAAAATATCCATTTAATTTTCTTTCAGTAAAGACATAACAGAATAATAATTCTTTTTGATTGGTTTGGTTTGTCGCTCTATGGTCATCTTGTGCACACTTTAGGCTAAACAGACCGGGACCTACAGCTTAAAGTGGATTCCGAACCACTCGCAAACATCTATGCCACCGCCAGGATTCAAACCTGAAGCCTGGGATACTAAATGCCAGAGCGTTAGCCACTTGGCCGCAAGTTCTTTTTGATAATGAAGGAAAAATATAATGCTGACAATCTATTTATTTACGCACGTTAGTGAAAAAAATTGTTCATTATTTAAAAACAATTTTTTTCCCCCTACTTTTTATGAAAATTGGATTGTTTTTCTTGAAAACGATGTAAAGTTATAATTATACAAAAATAATAGATTTGGATTTTTTTTTTTATTTCCCCATAGTAGTGTTTTTTTTTTTAAATTTCTGTGGAATATTAAGTTTTTCTATAGGAAGTTGAGTCTCTGCTGAACTTTTAAATTTGTATAACTTCATATCAAAAAGCTTATACATACCAATATACCAGAGGTAGAAAAATAAATATTTTTGAAAAGATAAGTTTCACCAATGGGCAACATGAAAATTTTAGGACCAGTAGTCAACATTTAAGAACACAAATCGCAGCAAAGTAAAACTAACAACCACAATTTTTAACAGTGGGGAAAAGGAAACGAAAGAATAAAACAATCTGCACAACATACAGCCAACGTTACACTTGTATTCTTTAAAATATGACAAAGTTTTATTGTACACAAGATTCATATCTTACACTAGCATAGAGTTTTTTTCAAATTTCAAAAGTATTTCTGATACAGCTGTATGACAAATTGACACATTACATCTTTAAAAAATGGGAGGGGGGGATGCATGCAAGAACTATGGTAAAAACAAAAGAAAAAAAATATTCTACATAATTCGTGAAGGTAAAATAAATTGAAAATTATAAATTTCAAATCAACTTTGCCAATTGTTGTATTTTATATCTAAAAAAAAAATCAGTAATTTTATGAGGTACAATTATTTTATATTGCCATATTTTCATCACTTTGGTATATTGTGTTTTACTTCCTTCTACATATGCAAACCACCATTCATTATCCATAGTTTCCCATTCTGTATGTTTAGAAAAAAATACACTTTATTTATCATTGATTGATGTGTTTCCCAATGTTTGTTAAAAATCATTTTTAGCAGAGATTTTTTAAAATTAGTCTTCAGTTTATATTCTGCGGCTTATAATCTAAAAAAAAATCTAGTTTTTTTAAAAAAATTTTTATATATAATCTGCAAATGATAGGCAAGAAATTACAGTATTTCAATTGCTTAACAAAATTTACTTTGGAAGGTAGGACATCAATAAAAAAGGTGATCATTTTATAACCAATATCGGATGAGTATGTATACCAATAATCAATATCTGCTTTATGATAATGTATTACTTTGTGAACATTTTAAAATTAATCTTCTAATCTTTAAAAATGAAATATTATGAATCATTTCAGAATACAGTAAATTTTATAGATTTATTTTAATAAAATGTAAAAGGGTAATAGATCTAAAAAAAATTTCAGTTAAGAAAGGAAATGCTACTTCAGAATACAGCTGGCAAACCAAAATTCCCTATCTTAATACTAAACAAATAAGTGACAATCTTGAATATTTTATTTAGGCTAATTTACATAAAAAGACAATCACATATTTATACAAAATCTAAAAATTTTAAGGCATATCATGGTATTTTTCTTTAAGTAAATTATCAACATTCATGATAACAATATTTTTTTAGAGAAAGAAAAAAATAATGCAACCATCTTTTAAAAATTCACATTGAACATGAATAATCTTACCATACCATACACTTTTCATCATCCAAAACATTTATTATATACTTTAAAAACATGTCATTTCGCAAATCATCAATTGCTTTAAATATTCCAATAATATAAACACATATATACAATTTATGTCGTATATTCAAATAATACTGTTGATTTAATATATATAAAAAAAAAACATAACAATGGCTTATTATTTTATGTTATATTGTAATTTGACACTAGTTTGACAAAAAATAAATTTAACAAATTACAAAGTTAACAATTTAGAATATATTACATAATTTAGAAATGATATAAAACATAATGCTTTTACTTGGAAATTACAATATGTAAAACAAATCTTGCATAACAACTTTCATCTTGTTATGTACATATTATTGGATATTCAACAGCAATAAATTAATTATAAGCTATACAAAACTAGTGCAATTGCACATTTACATATAGTAAATGAGAAATAAAAATACATTAAAAATGCACGATCAACTAAAAAAATAAATAACATCAACATCACACAATTGCATAGGAGTTTTAAATACAACATCCTCAACAAATAGTCTACTTGTTGTACAAATGGAAATTAAAATATATATACAAATGACTTAGGCTGTGTTTATAGAGCACCATGTATTAAAAAAAAGTAAACAATGAAAATGCCATTATGGCACTTAACAACAATGATTTTAATAAAAAGTTTCCTTAAAACTAAAATACCTTTATTAAATAATTATACATATAAAAAATTGTTACATGACTCAAGTAACTTATCTTAAAATCTTATAATTATTAAGATAAAGGTTTTAAATTAAAAAAAGAAAAATCTCATAAAGAGATTTTGGCTTGCAGAAATTTTAATTAATATTTCCATAATATCATGACACAATATTTTCTGCTTCTAAAGAAGCAATCACCACGACTGAAAAAACTAATGTGAAAAATAATATTTCTTACAAAACTTTTACAAAAAAGAATTTTTATAGTTAATTAAAAAAGAATAACAAGACAATATCTGCCAATAGAATAACATTAAAGAAAAATTAGTAGAGGAAAGGAAAGATTAAACATTGCTATAAAGTGCAGTAGATTTATTAAACTTTTTAAAATTTTATAGCATTCTAAAATCAGCTACAATGGGACATTATTTTCCCTTCAAAAAGAATATATAACTAGAGCCATAAGAACTTTAGTAGCCTTAAGCCTTTAGAACTATAAGCCATAAAGTATATAAAACAGAATACAGCTAAAATTTTACAAAATGAAAAACAATATATTAATAGTCCATGGTGCTATCAAGAAATTACAGCCATTTCAGTCACAATAAATGTATCTGGTATTACTATTTTATTAAAAAAGCAAAATCAATCAATAAATCAGATTAGCAAAATATTATATGAAAAATTTTACTTATGAAAACTGAGATTCCAAAGTATATGAGCAAATTAATTTCAATTCCATTTTTATCTTTACTTATTAATAAGGTGAATGAAAAAAAGCATATCAAATGAAAATGAATAAATATAGATATGACAATCACAGTTTACCCCAAAACCACAACAATATAACAAAAAAAAAAAAAAAAAAAAATTCAAACTAAGAATATTAAAATAATTACTAATTTTAAAATTATACTCAATTTTTTTAAATTGATTCCAATTTTAAACAAAAACCAAAATTATTTTCTAATGTTACAAAATAAAAAATTGAAAACGGAAGTAAAGTAAAAAATTAAAGTCACATAAGAAATGCATACTGAGGAAAAAAAATAAATATTCTTAGTAACAAAGCACACATAATTTACAATTTTATATGTAATTTACAGCAAAATATCTTGTTAGTTCTTCACAAATTCATTTAACTACCCAGAACTGCAGAACATCTGCACATGTTTATTACATAAACATACATTTAAACTTTTCGAAAAAAAAAAAAGTTTTACTTTTAACACATATAAGTCAATATAATACAAAAATTATAACTATAGAATTATTTGCTATTATTTCAACAACTAATCACATAAAAAGGAATATAATTTTTGCTGTTATACATAACACACTTAGAAAAGTTCTTGTTTATGGAAACATTAGTGGAAATCCCTTGATCTTTCCAAATATACATTTTGACATTCAAGCAAAGGAGTATTTGAGTAATATAAGAGGACAATTGAATATGCATATATAGAAGGGACGTGACAGACACCCTTGATATATTTTTTCACAGTTCTGAAAAAAATATACAGAAATTATTTTTTTGCAATCAAACAAATATATAAAATTTACTTAAAAAAAAGCAGTATTTTATTTTATTTAACCCTTTGTAGAAAATAGAATTATATGACAATCAGTCATGGGGTTAAAGCTGTCTGTCATCCAGGTTTTAACAACCGATATAATTCAGCATTCCTGGTAGTAAGTCGGTTAATTGTCTATCATGTAATGAAAACCTATATTGAAACATACTAGGTTTTATAAGAAATTTGATTTATGGTTTATTAGATATCTAAAATGGCATTTATGAGACAATTTACAACCGAGACATTATTTCTACCCATTTGGAACTTGGTGCAAGCAAAATGTTTAAGTAACTTGAATAGAAATTTGCACCCAGTTAAAATGTTTTTAACATTACACAAAAATTATTAAGTGCTATGTTAACAATTATCAATACTCAATACCTACTTGCTCAATAAAGAAAGATCATCAGGTTAAAATATGATTTTAAGATGAAATTGATATTAAAGACATATTTTCATTGAAAATTGTAATTCACACCGAATTGATTAATTCAGTATATATATCTCAACATTACTCACCATTAGAGTTTATTCATATTTCCAAAATATGATGGATATTGTGCAACAGAAAAGAAACAAAAGGTACTTCCAACAAAATTTGGTTACCGCATTAAACTGATATGCAGTTTTAAGGTACACTGAATGTGTGATATTTAAATATAACTTCAAATCTCTCATCTTTAAAATGCCAATAATTAAAATAAATTCAGAAAAGTTGTAAGGAAATAGAAAATGATCAATACTGAAAATATTCTTAATCATGAGATTTTGTAAAAGATCGTTATTTTAAGATTTTAGAGGATAAATAAATTTCTCAACAGTAAAACAAGTATAAGGATATATATTTTTCCAAGATACAAATAAACAAGAATCACAACTTTAAATTTTTATTTTTTTTCAAAATGGCCTTTAAAAAATTATGCAATCCATATACGGGCAAATGAGAAATAAAAATTGACTTAATATTTCAAATTATTTTTGCCTAAGATAGGGTACATATTAAAATGTGATACATTATTTTATTATTTAAAAATTTTATTTAATAAATATATACAAAATATTCTATAATATAAGGTATTAGTGTAAAAATATACTTAAAACATTTTATATTGAAACAAGTCCCTATTTTTATACCATTTTTAAGCAACGTTTATTTTCCCAATGCTTAGCATGTTATTGCACAAATTTTAAACAAAACAAAGTATCTGAAGAGATAACTACTGAATATTTGAATAATATATATAATTGAAGATCTTTTTATTTTCCATAACAATTTTATGTCTCTCAAAATATAAGGATTTTTAAACTTCCTAATTTATTTTTAAAAGAATTTTAACATATCAATAAAAATTTATTATAATTCACATATAATATATACATTTATTTTTACATACATACATATAATATACGTATGTGTATACATATACACAAAAAGTGTTCAAAAAGAAACTGAACTCTTGCTATAACATCTTTATTCCTAACTGTACAACACTTTAATCATTGCACCCTATATTGGCAATACACCATTCATAAATGGTTCTTCAATTTTTGAAAGCCACTTTGAATGCACCTTATGGGATGGTACCTAGGTCTCTTGTATTATTACAAATCTTCTCAGTGATTTGGAAACAACGTCCTTTCAATATGGTTTTATGTTTAAATATAAAATAGCCTACTGGGACTATGTCAGGAGATTAGGGCAGATGGGGCACAATGGTAGTGTAATGTTTTGTTAGATAGATTCATACAAGGGTGGGAAAATCAGCATGTGCATTGCCATAATGCAACATCCAAGTCTAGTTCTCTCACAGTTCAGGCCACTTCCAATTCACAACATCCCTCTAGCATGATAAAAGTCTCTGACTTCATTGCTTATCATCCAACGATGTAGCTAATGGATAATGCGTTTCCAGACAAAAACACAACCAACAACAACTCATGCATACTTTTTTTTGGATGAAGAGACCCTTTTCTACATCTACTACAATGGATACACATTCACTTTAATATCATATCCATAAACCCCTTTTATCATCTGTTACGATGTTCTTAAGGAAGTTTTCATTGTCATTAGGAGTGGCAAGCAGTTCCTGGTTGATTTTAACATGGTTCTGTTTTTGATCGTCAATCAACAAATGCTGTACAAATTTTGCACTCATATAACGCATCTCAAGTTTCTCACTCAAAATTTGAGGCATGGTCCTGAGCTGATACCCACTTCTTGAATAATTAAACAATGAAACTACTTAACAACAGCAGCATTGTGTGTGACAAATAACAGTCCTTCCTGTATATTTAACTAAGAAATTGAAAAGTCCCTATAAAATTTTGCCAAGTTTGTAGCAAAAATTTCACACAACACAAATATTGTTATTCAAGCTCTTTCATTGTTACTTTGAACACAATTCATGTGATCGACATCTTATACACAAGCTCACTCTAGCAGTTGTAGCTTGCTAACTAACGATTAGATTAAAATGAGGCAAATGGTAGTATTTGTTGTCGAAACCTGCCTTTACAATCGTCAGTAGCTGCAACACGCTTCATCTACCAGTTGGTATATTACTTCAAAAGTTTGGTTTCTTTTGAACACAACTCATATATATATAATATTTTTAAAAATTCTTACCTTATTTTACTAAAAACTTTATTGTTCCTAAGATCAGCAAGATCACGTCTGAAAATGAAATAAGTTACTTTAAAATAAAATTACTACAATACATTTAATTAAAATGCATACATAATTAAAAAGTAACAGGAAAAAAAAATGTAAAAATAAATCTGCTTTCAGAGTAAAATATTTAATTAAATATTATTACTTTTTTCAGAAATGTATTGATAATGTTTTTCTTTAATGCAATTATTAGGTGTTTCAATAATTTTACATTTCTTCAAACATTCATAATCCAATAAAGCAGTATAAAAATTAATGAATATTTTTACACTTGTGTACCTCCTTTGTATACATAGAAACCTTAGCTTCAAATGTTCAAAAAAAAAAAAAAAAAAAAATTTAAATACTTATATTTGATAGATACTTGTACTTTTTTTTTTTTTTTGACACACGTGTACTTTTCAAGTTCTTATATAAACTTATCTATTGTTAGACAAATACTCGTCCCCCTCCACCAAAAAAAAATTTTTTTGAAGCATTTTCAATTGATACAAAAGGTAATAAAAACCCAAAACTTCTTCATGTGTGCAAATCATAATATGACTATTCAAATATTGCTTTTGATTAAGAAAATGAATATAAAAGTGAGTTAGCTGGCATTAAAATTTAATTCAAAATAAGTGAAGAACTTTATAAATATTATTATTATGACTCTTAATGATTCAATACTCATCATCATTGGAGCAACAGCCCAGTGTGGGCTAAGGCCGTCTACCTACTGGTAGATTTCGAACGGAGAAGTTTTTCTTTTTACGGGATAGGGTTGTCAGCTCTACGCCCAACGCTCAACAGTCATAGAAAACCGGGACCTCCGGCTTAAAGTGGATTACGAACCACTACAAACATCCATGGCACCACCGGGACTCGAACCCTAAACCTGCCGTCAGTGCTTTAGCCACTGGCTTAATCATTTAATACTATTAAATTAATATAAGATCCATTTTCTGTTCGACTGCAAGACAACAATAAGCAAACAATTTATTTGAATAGAAATTACTGCCTATATCTTTTATGATAATAATTCTTTAAATCATTAATTGTTAATATATACTTAATAAATAATTTCTTTAATGCTTGATGTATTAAAAACTTTTTTACATCAAAAAAAAAAAAAAAAAAAAAAAAAAAAAAATCTTGTTAACCATACCATATTTCCATCAAAGGGTGAATCAGAACTCCTTTTTAAATTAAGTACCTTTAAACCTTGATTATTACGAACAGGTATTGCTGGAGATCTTGGTAAATGAGAGACATTAGTATAAGTAGGCATTTGCTCCTCAAACTGCATAGGTGATGCATCAGGGGTTTCAAAACTGAACCTTGGAGAACCTCTTCTTGGGCTGCAAAGGCAAAAAAAAAAAAAATAAATAAATAAAAACTTTTTAAAATGACAGCATAACAAGAATACATTAAGCAGATTAACATTCATTTTTACTAGATAGAAGCTTATAAATGATTTGTAAAATTTGAAATAATAGAAATATTTTACACTACAACATAAATAATAATATTAAAGAAGAGTACATAATATCCTAGAATAAATGATTATGAATAACACTGAAATTTTTTCTCCATCAAAATGGAACATAAGATACTTAAAAAAAAATACATATATTTAATATGTAGTTAGCAGATAAAGGAATATACGATAAAAAGAAGATTTATGTTATACAAAAAGTTTCCAATTAATATATACATAAGTCAAACATACCTAAATGGACCTCTAGAATTATATCCACATTTACCAGGAGATAAAGTGTTATTTCTTATTAAATCATCTAGAGGGCATGGAGCTACATATGTGAAACCCTAAAAATGAATTAATTTGAAATTCATGAATAGCCAATAAACAGCGATATCACACACCAAATTTATAAAAAATTGTAGACATTTGCTAAACAGTTACAGTAATATAAATCTAAGCAAAAATTGAGATATATTATGGCATTTAGCAAACGTAACAAATACGCAGCAATTAATATATTGTTTGCACGTCACCAATAGATTTAAAAATTAAAAAACAACAATTAAAATCCCACAAGCCTGATTTCCATTAACGCTAATATATTTCAATGAGAAGTACCACCAGACGAAAGAATTTTCCTAGAATAAAGTCAGAGAATGAATAGAGGAATACAGGAAAGGGGTATGCTAAAGATAGAGACAGTTATATAATTTGATTTTAAGGGAGGAAAAAAAAAAAAAAATCTGCTCTAGGTTTTAAAAATTATTTATCCCAAAGAGAGAAAGTTTTTTTCTTTCTAAAAAACAGTATAATTTATAAAAATACTTATATAAATTATTACATTCATAGATCACATTAACAAAAAAATACTACTAAATCACTTCACTTCCACTTTTTTTTAGAATCCTAAATATATATTTTGTATCCTTTTATATTTATATTCAATAAAGAAAAATATATAACAGTAAGAAAAAAATATTTCTATTACTATAATAAAAGTTACAAACAGATGTAGAATAACTGTTTTGAAGATTTTCTTATCTATAGATAATTTATGTTATCAAGAAGAGAGAAAGAGAAAAAAAACCTGTTTTGTCTTTTTAATTTTTCTATTTATTATAATTATGAAATGCCTTTCTTTAAAAAAAAATGTAACCCATGACAGCATAGATATTTAATCGGACATGGTTGATTCTATTAAGTTTATTATATTTTTATAAAATTTCTCCTTGCATATTTAAAAAATATATGTTTTGTAATTTTATCCAAAGTGGCTCTACTCAGTAACATATTTTTAAGTTAGAAAAATAATGACCCAGAATTACTATCCATGGCTAGATTCAATAATAATAAAAAGGCTTACTTATAAAACCACGCAAAAACAGAAAATAAATTTATATCAAATAAAAAAACAGAATATCATGCCTGATTGCAAAATAATGTGTGCATGAATTATCAAAACTGTATGTCCAAAACTTATACACTATCAATTTTATTAAAGGATTTTTAAACTTCAAAGTACTAAAACAAGTATAGAATATAATAAACATATCGAAACTTAATATCACCCAAATAATTATGCTGTATTGCACTAAATTTAATGTTGCGGTTAAATAAATAAATAAAAAACAATTTTAAATATAGTAAAACAATGGTTGCTTATATACACACACAAACCTTCCTTGAAATATTTCTATAAAGAACTCATTTTAAGCAATAAAATATTTTTACTTTTCATAACTTAAAAAATTAAAAACAAAAGAATACAGTAATATTATTTAACTTAAATGTAATACTGATTCATTCTAATTGGGATGGCAAAGAAAATGAATATTAAATGATAATAATTTACTCAGAATTACATAAATCTTTTTAAAAGCAGAATAAAGGAATAAAACAAATATTGATTTTATTTATAATATAATTTTTTCAGTCTTATACAATAAAATTTTATGTCTAATTATTTTATATACATAGATATACCGGTATTTTGAGCCACTTGTACAATTTTGTAATACCGGTATTCACAAGTTTAAATACCGGTTTTTCAGTATTTACTAGAAATTTAGAATTGTTTTCTGTGTAATTCTTATTCTGATCTGGGAATTCTTATCTAAAAACTAGAAATTCCTATCTGTGAAAAACAAGGTTATAGTTGTAAAGAAGAAACTGTGTAATATTTCGATATATTTTTAAATTGGCGAGTTTGTTAGTCACATTGTACTTGCATACCATACTTTAGAGTTCAAAATATTTCAGAATATTTCAAAATTTTCAGATTTATTATATATATATATACTCATAAATAATACCCCATAATAGTGAATAAGAATAACTTTAAAGAACATAAAAAAATCAGTTGATAATACTTCGGTTTGGTTTCATTATTTATAAGATAAAAAGAATATGGGGGCCCAACGTAAAAAATTTTCAATAGTTATTAAAGTGAATGGAGGAAGTACAAGCACATACACATTTAAAAACAAAACATGATACAAATTTGTTAAAGAGGAAAGAATCTAATTGCGATGAAGATACAAACTTAAGCACAGTTTCTAAACCCAAGCCATCAGGATTTTATATTATTTTGAAAAAAAAGAAGAAAAAAAAAAAGTTAATTTGTATGAAATTATAAGTAAAATGACCATTAGATTCAAAAATTTGTAATAGTACCACAGACTGAATGTGATATGTACACTTTTTTTGTGATTCTTTATATACTGTTATAATTTATAAGTTACAAATTTTTTTGTGATATTTATATTCTCTAATAAAACAAAAAAACACATGTGTTTTCTTTCTTTTCTAAAATTTCTACTACCAGTATTAAAATCAGTATGCCGGTATTGAGTTCTAAAAAATACCGGTATTGAATTTTGGTCCAATATTGCAATCCCTAGTTACCATTAAAGGTTGAAAGCTGGCCAAGTTATCTGCAAATTAAGTTTTCAACATTTTACCTTGATAATGTCAAAAACAATACATTTAAAACTGTTAAAGTGATAATCATTTAATTTCTTTTAGATATTGAAAAATAAATAACCATGTCTCAATAATTGTCAATATATTTTAATTACAATTTACTGACTTTTATATGAAATTACTTATAACTGTGAAATACTAGTTTTTCAATTAGTAGTACCTAGTATTACTAAATTGTTTGTCTAAGTATTGTTTAAGAAGACAATAGCATTGATATCCGAGTAAAAATATTATTTCCACAGTTGCTATAAAAGGTTATTTTAAGATTATCTAGATAATATGTAAATCATCTAAATAACTTTCTATATTTTAACAGACTGGCAACAACTTTCAGATTTTAACAATCTGAAGATTACGTGTAACAGAAACACATACACTTGCCAGAAAAGTTTGCATACAAGCACATAGCACATATTCAAAATTGAAAAAAAATCAAAAAAAATCATGTTTTAATAATGATTTAATTTTATATTGTATTTAATTTATTCTTTACACAATTCATTAGCATTTAATAACAATTAAAGAAATACAACACAATTTGTGTTTAAAAAATAACAATTAAAATAAGGAATATTAGAAATAGCTGTCAGAAAAAGTCTGCATACAGATGAAAAAAAAAGCATTAAAAAATACTTTCATTGGCTTTCAACTAAACTTTAATAGGTGGTTGGATAACCCTTACGTCTGAGAACCTTTGTTAATCGTTTGGGCACAGAATGGACGAGTTTGGAGGTCTCCTCAGAAGAAATGTTATTCCATTCTGTGATTATCACTCTTTAACATTTCTTTTGAGGTAATCTTATGCTGTCGAATTTTTCGCTCCAACAGGACCCATAAATGCTCAACGAGGTTTAAGTCTGGCAATTGTGGAGGAGAATGCAATTGATTTTTGATATTGTACAGAAGCCAGAGCTTAACATTATGGGCAGTGTGCTTTGGATCATTGTCCTGTTGGAACCAAAAGTCATCTCCTAGGTTCAAGTCCTGTGCGCTCTGTTTCAAATTTTCTTTTAAAATGTTGATATATCCCATATGGTTTAATGTCGACTCTATAAAAGTTAGACGACCTACGCCGTTGGCAGCCATGCACCCCAGAGCATTATACCACCTCCACCATGCTTAACTGTAGGCACAAGATTCTGCTTCTCAAAAGCCGTACCTTGTTTTCTCCACACCAGCTTATGTCCTTTTATGCAAAACTTGCTCTCATCAGAGAATAGTACTTTTTCCCAAATTGGGGAGACTTATTTACATACTCATTTGCAAAATGTAAACGCTTTTGCCTATTCACAGCTGATATGTGTGGCTTCCTCGAAAGCAACACGGCCATGATACCCAGCCTTTTTCAAAATTTTTCTTATGGTGTCTTCATGGAGTGTTTTTTTTTTAAAAATCTCTCTCTAACGTCATTTGCAATCTGAAAGGCACTTATACGTGGATTTAAACGACGGACATGAAGACATCTCTTTTCACGGGCAGTCAGCTTAGATGGACGTCCAGAACGTGGCTTTGAGATTATAGATTTCGATGAAGTGTAATTATTGGTCACTCTTTGGATAGAGGAATGAGTTCTTCCAACAATTTTGCCAATTTCCCGAAGAGTTTTGCCTTCATTCCTAAGTTTTATGATGATCTTTCTTTCTTCAGGAGTAATCTCCTTTCCTTTTAAATCCATTGTGATTTACTTGCCACAAATCTTGAAAACATAATATTTCGACTGCTATCTAATAAAACTGAACAAGTGGTTAAAGTTAATTGAAGTTTTATTTGCACATTTCATTATATTTGTTTTTGTACACAAACTTTTACTGGTAGCAATTTGGGTTATTTTTTATTTCAATTGTTATTTCTTAAACACAACGTGTGTTATATTTCATAAATTATTATGAAAAGTTAATGAATTGTGTAAGGAATAAATTAAATACAATATGAAATTATTATTTTCAAAATATAATTTTTTTTCGTTCTTGATTATTTGCTATGTGCTTGTATGCAGACTTTTTCTGGCAAGTGTATTTGACTTCATGAGACTTTTAAGCATTCCTAACTGATATTATTATTCATTAAACTTGTATATTACGGAAAAATCACACGAGTTAAAAAAGCATCAAATATTAACAACTTTTAACTGAAGGCACTTAAGAGATTAAGGACAGTATTTTCATAATTAAATCAAGAGATTTTAACATCTTATTAAAAATGCAATATAAAAGGAATAATGAAAAACTCACATGAAATTGATTACTACTGCTACTGACAATTGAATCATCAGGACTGTCATATGGAGCTATGCTAGTAAACTTGGTGTCAAACTGTGATACATCATCTTCACTAGTCTACAAAATAAGTATAAATGCTTTAAGATATAACATTCTAATATATATAATTAAAAAGAAACAAATATAATGATAAAACAGCAAACATCTAAATATTTCTTAAATTATATAAATACATATTCTATTTACACATATTAATAATTAAGAGATCAAACTGCAATGCATCTAATTTATTCTATAAAATTACTATAACTATTAAAAATTTCAGTCAATTTTATAACGTTATTAGATTTTAATAACATTCAAATCAATCTTTATTTCAAATTAAATTCATAAAATTGCCAGTACTGTTCCAGAATATTCAAATTTTCATTAATGTTTATTTTGCAAATAGTAAATTAGACATATAACTTCATTTCCTTTTTATGTATATTAATGAGCAGAAAGTACAGATTATTTTTTATATTATATTATGCTGTATTAACAAGAATTTTAAGTTTTCACTTTATAAAATTTTAAATTTAGTACACATTTCTTCTAAATTTGCCAGAAGAATAGTTAGCAAACCAATAAAGTTTGAGATTTTTTCATTATCTTTTATAAACTGAACACACTTTTAATTGCCTAAAAAAAAACTTTTATAGTACACAAGGATAATTTACATTAAATAGACAGCAGCACTTAAATAAAATTAAAAAAAAAAAAAAAATGGATTCACAATAGCAGACCGTAATGTAATGGTTACAATGTTATACTATAATCGTATGTTAGCAAAGAAATGTTGTTTAAATAATAAAATAGTTTTTAAAAAGCTATTTACCAGTGGTGGCACAAATGGAGGTTCAACTCTTTTAGCCAGCAAGTCATCCCAGTTTACATGTCGGAAGAATGAATGTTTTTTAATAGGCAAAGCATCATCAGGTCCACTTCCTAGTCTCTGATTGACAGGTCTTCTCAATAACTGAAACAATTTAAAAATATAGCATATAATAAATTATTTCAAACATCTAACAGGTTGCATTTTTTTAATATCAAAATTCTTCAAATTTTACAAGCATTGGAAATAAATATTAATATTAAGAGTAATAGAAACCTGTTTTATTAATTCAAAGTTTCTTAATTCAAAATATTACTATTTGCATGAAGGAAACATAGTTGTAAAATTAATTCTTCAAGGAAAAGTTTCATATATAATACTAATATAAGGTTTAAGCACTTTTTAGAAATACATAAATTACTTATCATTAAACATAATATATATTTGTATTTAAATGACTGTTTGGTCATTCTTTTACTGCATATTTGGCATGAATTAGTTTTACAATTTATTTCATATTGGGCTAAATTAACTAAAAATCTTTTTCTATATACTTATACATGTAAATTATATATATATGTAAACAAGACAGCCAAAAAATAACCTTCCATGTTAGCTTCTGCAGTTAAAACAAATGAATGGAATGAAACCAAATTTCATATATAGAACAGCGGAAGGAAAAGGATGATGACATTTCAGGAAGAAAAATAAAAATTAGTGCCAAAAGTCACAAAAAGAGAAATTTTAAAGCTGCTGCTAAGTACAAAGAAATAATTTTGTACAATCTAGGTAGATTTCCATTGTCTCATTCACTCGATATGCAACTTTTGGCTGTAGGGAATCTTTAAAGCATTTGGCAATAGTGGTGACATTATAAAATGTTCTTTGAAAGAGACCATAAGATGGACTGTTACAAACAGTCAAAGTGATAGTTTAAGAACAGTAGTAAAGAACATGAAATACTTGATGCAATATCTGGGAAACAGGGAAGGTCAGCATATCAAAAATACCCCCCTACATCAAACTGTAACGATATCCACCATAAGAACTCCAGCAGCTCAAAACTTAGCCTTGGTAAAGTTGTCAGAGTCATAAAATCAAGTGCAGTGCATGTTGTCAAATGTCTATGGCTTCACTTGACGAGCACAGAGGACATAATGTGGACTTGAATATGGTCCAGGGGACACTTATGTTGACAAACCAAAAAGATCACTTTATTTTACACTATATGCCAATCATTTACACATGTGCATTTTTTTATTAATTGAATATTAATGAAATTCTACATATTTCATTTTTTTGTGCATTCATAGTAATAACAAAAAAAAAAATTTAATTTTAATGATGTTTTGATGATTTTATGTTATTTGCATTGCTGTTTTTAAAAATGAAATACATTTATTTCAATTACAGCAAATTACCACTCTTCTTAATTTGAATACATAATAAATAAAAAATACATATAATAAAAAAAGTTACCAAGTCCTTATAATAATGTTTTGACTTCCCCTCAATAGATCTTTTCATTGAACGACTATTATAGGCAATGTGCCTCTATTTGCCTTCTTTTTTTCATAATTGTTTTTAATATGCTGGGTTTATTTTATTAATTAAATTAACATGTTTTGTTAACTCATAAATAATTCTTTTTGTGATTGAACTATAAACAAATTTTTCAGTACTTTTCTGAAATAAACATAAAAACTATCGAAATATCACTTATTTCATGGACAATTTAACCCATGTTATTAATCAGTAAATATGCCAAAATCTCTCCAACAGTAATTTTCACATGCTTTCCAGTCTGTATATGAAATTAAGATTTCATTAGCTTTAGGTAAAGATGGCTCCAAATAAGGAGTATTTTATGACTAACACTTATGTACATACAAATCTTTCATTTTCTCAATATTGTAATCAAAACATAAAAATTTAGAAATTAAACAATATTTTAGCATATTATGAATAATTATAAAAATATAAAACTTACTTTGCGCAAGAGATCTTTTGCCTCGTGTGACATAAAATGAGGATATGATAGCTTGTGTTTCAATATCTAAAATTAATAATAGAGAATTATTCTCCATAATAGAAAGTACTAATTGATTAAAAGTACTAAAGTTAACAATTAATAAGAATTTTTATTTTTACTTACTTTTTCAATAGTTTTCTTTCTATTATCTGCTTGGAAAGGAGGCTAAAATGAATAAAAAAAAAAAAAACAGCATTATGAAAGTATACAAATTTATATAAGCGTTGATATTTAATCAATGTTTACATTTAAAGCAAATTAGTCTGTTTCAGACTTTGTGCGGGGAAGCTTCATCTTTCAAATAATAGCAATAAAAAAAAAATGATTTTGCAGTCAATTAAGTTTTCTTTATTTGACAGATGCTATTGCTAAATTTGAAAACCAACCACTGCTCATATTCATAATTTTATAATATTTATTTCATCTAAGTCTACAAAATGTGCTTAAAAAGTATTATCTATAACCTTTATCTCATTTTTCTAAGGTAAAACAAGTTATTTTAAGTTGGTATGTTTATTTTTTAATCTTTACAATAATTTTAAGTTAGAAAACTCTAATTCAATACATACACTGCCAGTCAGCATATCATACATCAATGCACCCAAACTCCACCAATCAACGGCTTTACCATGGCCACTTTGAGTTAATATTTCTGGAGCCCTGGAGTAAAAGAAACAGTTTTGGTAGACAGAATTTTACTGTTATCTTTAATAAGATGATTACAGATAAAGCAGAGGATCATTCTAAAATTCAATATAAGCATCTCTAAATTAAATTTGATGTTAATATTTTTTTATTTGACTTCACAATTGCTCCCTCTGATAATGCAATATTTCTCACCTGCTTGTTTTCAGAGTACAAAAGATTAATCTTGCCAATTTTTATTCTTAAATATTTAGTTCATTTGTTTTCCCATATTCTTAATCCATCAATTGGATCATTTTCAAGTAGATATTTCAGTACTTTTATTTCTTGAATGTGCAAATAATTAGCCAAATATATTTTCACAATATATAAATATGATATACATTGTAAATTCTTAAATTTATTTTCATTATATTATCATTTTGGAGCTAATGCCTCTGAATGAAATTTTTATTCAATAAAATTTATTTCAATAACCCAAATACATTGATTTTTATCCAGGCTAAATTTTTTTGGTGTCTTAAAATTTAATTTGAAATATCTTTTATTTATTCTTGCGATTTAAATTCTCTCCGACAGGAAATGGTATAGTAGATTACCGATTTCTGTAATGTTTCGCTACATTCAATAGTTAGTGCATATGCACCTTTTTCTAGAAAACTACAAAACAATACTGATAATTTCCTTTTAAAATGGGGACCTTTTTATTATCTTAGAAGTGGAAAAACTTCTTCTAATAAAAGAATGCCTCAAATTTATTATTGATGAAAAATTTAACATTTGAAAAGACAAAAAGATTATACCAGTTTTCAAATTATTTAATGAAGAAATATTGCCACCGCTAATCTCATAAAATTGAAGAGGTTGAGAAGTTTAATTTTTATTCTTGTCAATATTCTATATTTTCATATCCATCTCAAAGAAAAGTACCAATATTTCTTATAATAGATGATTATTATTATTAAGGGTCAAAAATATGCTTACATGTATTCAATTGTGCCACAAAATGTGTGTGTGATGCAGCCATCTAGAATAGCTTCTTTACACAAACCAAAATCAGTTAGTTTTACATGGCCTAAAGAAATCAAATAAATTCTTTTTAGTAATATACAATAACTGATCATTTCTATAACACAGATTTTAAATTAAATTCACTATATAGAAGGAAAAATATAGTGTGTATAGAGAGAACATAATTCTGTGTATGTAAATGGAGTTAAATTAACTTAAAAGTATAAATTAATTTACATTATTAGACTACCATTAAATTGTCTTATGCAGAATTGCGAATTTAACACAAAGAAAGCAGCAAAAATTTATATATACTGAGGGAAGAAGGTATATTTAATTTAATATTAAATTAGTACAATAAAATAAAAAAATCCTGTGAATGTGTTTGTTGCTTTTGTATTACTTTATCAAAACTTACAGAACTTTTACTTTCATTTTAAGGTGTCATTAATGATCCAAGCATAAATTACACACATACTTGGATAAAATATAAAAATTATAAATAAATTTTTAAGATGCTTAACAATATTCTCCTCTAAATCATTCAAGATTTTCATAAGTATTAAAAATATTTTTTTCGCAGATGACTTTAAATATCTTGAAGAATTACAAAAAGTTCACAGAAAAATTTACTCTTTTTAATAGAGGGAAATTACATAAATTTAAAACAAAATAATAATAAATACATTTAAACTAATTTTTTAACAATGTCAATTCAAAAGATTAAGAAAACTTTCACAATTAATACAATTTTAATAAAAATACTAACCGGTAGCATCTAACAAGATGTTTTCTGGCTTCAAATCTCTATAAATAATTCCTTCTTGGTGCAAATACTGCATAGCTAAAACGATTTCACCTAAGTAAAAGCTAAAAAAATAATAACAACATATAATATCTTTTAAATAAAAAATTGCTTACAAGAACCAAAAAAACTAAGAATACATAATTAAATTATTAGAACTTGCTTTAATTAAAAAAGCATTGTCACTTAAAAACATGTTTATAAAATACATTAAATTTTCTATTTTTAAAATAAGAATTAATTTTTACTTATATAGCAATAAATTAATTTAAAAATTAGGGTTCACTATTTCTTCCAATATGGGAGCCTTTACTACAAACAAATACCATTAAATACTTTTAACAAAAATGCAAGATAACAGACACATATATTTAATTGGTGTTCACTTAGTGACAAAAGGCTACTTAAACCTTAAACATCATAATTCATGTTTCTTCTTCTAAATAATTTAGATTTATGAGCAATATCATGAAGAATACATTGAATCATTATACCAAGTGCAAGGAATTTACTATTTAAGTTAAAAATTTGAAATGGAAATTCACATGAAAAGTTAGCAAAGTAAAACAGAAGAAACATCATACATTAACTATTATTATATGAAAGCATTATTTCTATTTATTTTATAATAAAAAAATTAGCCTTATTAAATATATATTTAGATGATGTTGGTAAATTTGATTATGCCATACTATTTATCTAGAGTATCAGAAAATCTCTTAAAATTTGCCTTTTTTTTTTTTTAATTCAAGAAGATGCCTATCTTCATCATCTTCAATGACAATCTTAATTATAAGCTCATTTATAAATTATTCCATCAGCTGGAGGAAGGAAGGAATATTTTTGTAATTTAATTGCATTTAAAGAATTTTACGAATGTTTGATATCAAACGAATAGAAAAGGGAAAGTAAACTATTTTATACGAGTTAGAATATAGAAAATTTCAACATACTATTCTTTTTTATTAGAATGTTATAAACTAAATTGTAATAAAAATATGCTAACACACAATTGATAAATAAAATAATATTTTTGAACTAAATTTTAATCATATTTTCAGGATTTTATAGCAATTACAGCTGAAGAATTTAAAGTTACAGTACCAAATATTTCCTTAATAATTTCCCAAATGTTTATCAATTAAAATGGGTTAAAGGGGAAGTGAGAAACAAAAAAGTTTTATTATGAGTTATTATTATCAGGACCTAAAATTTAAATATTTTTCATCATATAATTTTTAAGTCGATACCTACCTAGCAGTATCTTCCAGTAGCATTACTTCCCTCTCAAGGAACATAAATAATTCGCCACCAGCTAGATATTCTAGAATTAAATATAGTTTTTTTCCAGTTTGAAAGGCATAATGAAGGTCAACAACAAATGGATGCTGTAAATAAATACAAGATCTTAGTTTTTACTCTTCATAATACCACATACAAAATTTAGTAAAACATTAACTTTTTAATGTTTTATTTTTAGAATCTTCCTATTTATAAAGTGTTTATAATTTAAAAAATTCATAAGAAATATTATGAAGAAAAATATTTACTTTGATATTTCCCAAAATATTACGTTCAGCTTTTGTGTGTGCAGTATCTTTTTTATTCTTTACAATTGCTTCCTAAAAGGAAATAATTATCAAAGATTAACATATACATTTATATATAATAACTCATTCCTTACTACACTATCTGGAAGAAAGTGACGGGCACCTCGAAAAGTAGAAAATACAGCTGACACATGCGCAATAATAGGCATAACGTGTCAGCCATATCCTATAAATACTCTGTAGAGTGACTAGAGTAATTTTTTGTCAAGATGCCGCCACGGGAAGAGTTGTCTGAGTTTGAGAAAGGTGTGTTGGTTGGATTGCATCTTGCCAAGGTGTCAATTAGGGAGATATCCCGTCTCCGTAACTGCTCAAAATCAACTGTAGCACATGCTGTGTGTCGCTACAAGACTGAGGGACACTGTCAGAACAAACCCCGAAGTACAACGAGACGACCTACAGTTCTCACCAGCAGGTGCTCGGCAGGGAGATTCGAGTAATCGTCAAACATCCATGGATAACAACGCTAATGAGTTTTTAGACAAGCCACAGGTGTGGCCGTTTTAACCAAGACTCTTCGTATCAAGGCCCATAAGTTAGGTTACACTGGACGTTCGGCGGCCTATAAGTCTTTGATTACGAAAACCAACAAGAAAGTGTACCTTCGATGGTCCAAAGACCACCGTACTTGGACTCTGGATGACTGGAAACGCGTCCTTTGGAGTGACGAGTCACGATTTACCCTTTTCCGTTGCGATGGACGTGTTTGGGTATGGCGTTTACCAGGAGAACACCTTTTGCCCGAGTGTGTCGTCCCAACTGTAAAGTTTGGTGGAGGAGGATTGATGGTATGGGCCTGTTTCTCCTGGTATGGGGCTGGCCCACTGGTGAAGGTTGATGGTGCGATGAATGCCGATAGATACTGTGATATTCTCGACAATCATGTCCTTCCTCCTACCTTGTGGGCAACGTACGGTATGGATGATTGCTGGTATCAAGACGACAACGCAACATGCCATGTTGCAAGGAGGACTCTTGATTGGTATGAGAACAACAACGTTAAACGCATGGAGTGGCCGGCACAGAGCCCTGATCTTAACCCAATTGAACATCTATGGACGAATTGGACCGTCGGTTGAGGGCCTGCACCCCACTCCCCAAAAGCAAGCCTGAACTATGGAACTTCCAGTTAAACATTTGGAAGGAAATTCCTCTTGCCACTATGGCTAATTTAGTGGAAAGCATGCCCAGAAGGGTTGCAGCTGTGATCGCAGCCAAAGGAGGCCCTTCCTCCTATTAAGTTTAATAAATGTGGGTTTATGTCGTTATAGTGTCGTGTCCCGTCACTTTCTTCCACATAGTGTATATGTAATTATATTACATTAATTTTACACAGGACATTTTTTGACAAATTTATTTTAAATAACAAATCCCTTTGTTTTTAAGCTTAAAAAAATGTTTTTAATCTTCTAAATATTTTCATTATACAGTACAATATTTTAATTCTGTTGCTGATTGATCATTGTCAATTATTTCATATGGCTTATAATCTACCAAAAATGAAAAACATTTATGAAATGACATGCAAAACCATCTACAACAAAATTTATATCCATGCAAAATTTCAGAACATTAATAAATCTTATTTGTCAAACTACTTTTTTATAATTTTAATTATTAAATAAATAACAAGAATTAAACTAAGCATTGTAACATGCAGAATCAGATTAGACTGGTAACTAGAGATGATTGTAAGTACCACTGAAATTTTCAAAACTACATGTTTGATTTTCTGAATTGCATCAGAAACCAATTAGATCCCTCTCCTCTTTCCAGCAAACTGCAGTATAAATCTTGGATTTAACATATATTTTGATTCCATTTTACATTTACATATTTTTACATATTTTTATTTAATTTTTTTGAAAAAGACATATGGTACTTACGTATTAACGGTACCTTGGCGACAGACTTGCCGGTTTTTAAGTGTCGCCAATCTTTATTATTTGGAATAAAAATATTTTGAAAGCGTTTTCATTTTAAATGAAGTGTTTCATATATATTTTATTATTTGGAGCAAAAATTGTAAGTGTAGATTGGCGCCAAATCTGTAGCTGCGGTTGGCATGTGTGCTCTTTATTGGAGCAAATGTCGGCAAGGTACCGTTAATATGTAAGTACCAGACATATTTCAGAATGTGTAACATGAAAGTTTTGGAATAGTGTGTAAAATGTTTGTCATTACCAGAGCACAATTGTTTAAAAATGTTTATACAAACTTTGATGATTAAAAAAAAAAAAAAAAAAAAAGATAAAACTTTAAATATGAAAATTTAAAATTAAAATGATGAAATTAGTATTAAAATGCAGTGCACAAATTGCTTATTCTTCATTTTTTTATTTTATCTTGTCTAAAGAAACTAATTTATATATAATGTTTACAGAACTTGGACAATACTTGTCGGAAAAAAAAAAATTCAGCAAATAAGCATTATTCACTCTTTCATAAATGCTTTAAGAATAACTGTAAAAATAAAAATTCTACTGTTACATAATAAAATAAGTTTAAATGATTAATAAGTGGTTAAATTATAGCTATACTAATTATTATTTTATTTATAACATTAATGATGACAATCACACTCTTGTTGCTGGAAAACTTTATATTTTCTCCTGCTATGAAAGTTTTTTTTTTATAATCTTTCAAAATATTATGCAATTCAAAAAGTTTTCTGAACAAACTAATCTAAATATGTTGCAAATATTACCTTCTTTAAAACTTTCATAGCATAAAGCTTTCCTTTGTCTTTGCCGGTCATTTTTCGCACTTGGTACACCTGTAAATTGTGAAAGGAAATAACTGAAATTATTCTTAGATTATTAATAAATACAATCACATTAGTTTAATACATAGTTTTAGCACATTTGAATTTACAGTCTGAACTTGAAGTTTCTTCCATTCTCTATAAAAGAATGAAATTATAAATGTCAAAAGGTGGCTTTTCCATCAATTTATAGAAAATTAATATCTTGTACATAATAAAAGAATTTCACACAGAATAAAGCTCCGAGACATTTAGAATAAATATAATTTAAAAGCAAAATTGGTAACTGAAATGAATTGCTTACAAGACTTTTCTGCGTATTTTTGCCCTTTTATACGAAAATGCAAATTTTGTATGTAAAATCTTAGTATTTCTCTAGGCAATAAGAAATATGTCCAACAGTTAAAAACGGCTTTATAATCGAATGTACTTTCTGAAGGAAAAAAAAAAAAAAAAAAAATTTTTTTTTTTTTTTTTTTTTTTTTAAATAAGACATATTTTAAAATTCCAATATACAAATAAAATACTAAACAAAATCTATTACTAAGCATGAACTTGGAATAAAATTCTGCATTAGTACTTTTAAGTATTTATAATATTTTTATTATATTTACTTTTATTATTATATTACTTTTTATATATTTTATTTATATATACTTAAGTTTTTTTTTTTTTTTTACTAATTATTATTAAATTATCTATTACAATAAATGGAATACACTATACAAAATAAAAACAATTGGGAGAAAATCTTACCTTTCCATATCCACCTTTCCCTAAAGTTTTGAGAAATAGAAAATCATCACGTCCAGTTTTCCCACAACCAACATCATACTCAATGTATGTATCAAAGGATTCTTCAACTCTGTAAGAAAATTAATTAAAAAATAATTTTAATACTAAAAATCTATAAATTTACATAATATAAAATAACATGTACATAATTTAAATTTCAAAAACAAACCAGGTAATTATCTCTGTTGTTTTTCAATCAACACAGATATAAATATGAATTTTAATAAATATATATTGTCAGAATGTTTTTTTTACTTTTAATAAAACTGTTATAATCACAGTTGAAGATTTTAAGGCAATTCTTTAAAATGAATCAATTTAAATAAATGAAAACTTCAACGTTATAAACATCAATAACTTTCACACTCATGAGTTAATTAATTCAATAATATAATAATAATTTCAGATTTCATATAAACAATTCAGATTTGATGAAAAAAAAAAACTAACAATTAGCTTACTTTCAATTTTGTTAGCTTTTTTTTTTTTTTTTTTTTTATAGCAGTAAACTCATTTAATAAATGAATGATTGTATCAAACTGAAGTTAATAAACTAACAAGTGACAAAACTAGTTTTAATTCTCGCACACCCAAAAAGTAACTTTCACAATTTCAAAAATCTATAAAATTACTTTATAATTTTGTTAAAAAAAAAAAAAAAAAATTTGTTTAAATTAATAATAATAAAAAAAAAAAAAAAATGAATTGGAACCAAGCACATTTTGTGATACCCAAATGAACAAAAAAAAAAAAAATTAGAAAATAAAGTTCCTAGTAATGAATTGTAGAAAAAAAGGGAGAGACTTTAATAAAATTAATAAATCAAGTTAATAAAATACTCTTTACACACTATTACGATTTCAGTTCCATAAAAATGGAAGTACCTATATTGTTTACATAAATTATATAAACTAATATAAAATATTTAAAAACCATTTATTTACATTTAAAAATTTCATAATGCAACTACATATATTATGATAAAAGCACTTGTTATTATTTAAAAACTGTGAATAGCAATTTATAATTGAGACAAATGGAAAATTTTGTAAAATACTTACTCTACCAAATTTGATGTAGGTATGTCATTATAAATCCTCTACAAAAGAAAAATAATTATTACAATTAAGATAATATAAATGAACTTAAAAACATTTTATAACAAGTGTTCATAAAGATAAGTACAACTAGAGGAGCAAAACAAGCATAGCTTTTCAGGAAATTTCACAAAGGGAATATTCACATTTTAAAAATTTAATTGATTTTCCAAACAAAAATACTTATTTGATTGCATAATTATTTAGACAGATATATATATTTCTTTGTAAATACACAAAATACAAATGATATACAGAAAGTGTTTATAAGTAAGAATATATGCAATTTAATTATTTAAGAAGATTTAGATAATAAATTTTCTGCCAAATTCTTATCTACTCTTAAAAATACATTTCATAAATCTTGACTACATTTTACTTTTATTAATCATAATCATACAATATTTCACAGTGTATGCATTTTAAAAGGTTTATATTGTATTATGAAGGAGATTACCAGTTATTATTTATACCTATCAAGTTCTAATTTCATAGACATGAAATACAACTATTCTACTGTTTTTCTCATTTAATTTCACACTGTTTATACTTACTTGTTTGTAAGTGTTTTGAAGACACAAACATAAAGAATTATTATAAATTAAAGATAATCGAAAGTGAAAAATTATATATTTAAAGGTTATGGTAAATACAAAGAGATGACATTTATATGTCAATCGGCAATCAATTTTTAAAGGCAGGAAGCAATTTTAGGTGATAATTTTTAATAACTGATTTTTACAAATTAAATATCTTAAATGAAATCACTTTAACTGATAATTCCTTACAAGTGTGTTTCCAAAACTTTTAATTATTTTGAATTGAAACTCTACTTTGTATCTTATTGCATTTAAAAATTTTATTTATGCCAGTGAAAAACTCACAAATAAATCTTCTACCTAAATTTTTTAATAATACTACTAATTTTACAAAACATTTTTTTTTGACAAAAATAAAATACTAATAAAAGTTATCTGTAATGCATTACCATCAATATTATTAGTAAACTCCCATTAATATTTTTTTCGAATTTAGAGGTGTAGTTGTTTTTTCATTTAGTAAGAAAGCCACGATTCATTACATAAAAATTCAACATCAAATTCCATTAGCATATAAATGGACCAAAGTTGAACCTTAAGTTAGTACAAGGCTTAGAGTTACCATTTGTTACACAGTTTTACCGTTTCTTGCCAAGTTTTGTATATATCCCTCCACCCCTTCTTCACTGGTGGACTCAACTTCGGTATACCAAAAACTGGTGACCTTTACAGCTGAACTATCCCAAGCAAAAATTAATTTTAAAGTTGTTCACATAAGAGAAATTAAAAAAAAATTTTGCGATTTCTCAAAATAATAAACAAATTCGACATAAGGCTACTAAATTAAAAAAAAATAAATAAATAATTATATAAACTTAGCAAATATTGATAAAAATAGATATAAATTAAAAAAGTATTTTAATGATAATCTTTATCCCAGCGTATTTTAAATCTTTTCGGGAAGAAAAAAAAAAAAAAATTTCAATTAAAAAAAGAAATATATATTTTTTATTCCTTAAGAGCGAAGCTATCAAAACGCATTGAGAAGAAAGTGTTTAAAACAAAACAAAACTATACGGAATTTTAAAATGCCAAACGCATAGCGCGGAAAACCAGAATTCATGTTCCACATTTTCACTTCGACCTAAATTTTAACTAGAGCAAGGTCGACGACTTTCTCCAAATTCATAAAACATTATTGAATTATTATAAATCGTAAATAAAATGAAAAGAGTCAAATTTATATAATATTTCTTATATTCCAAAGTACAACTGCTAAAAATAACACATTTACGTAACAATCAGAAAACGAAAATCAAGAATGCCATAACACGCGGAAATGGAACCAGCACAATATGAAGTACAATTTCAATCGTATTTTGAAATCATAGGTCCAAAATTTTGATTCATTAAATAGAAATTAAAGTATTTAAACATTTAAATTCGTTTTCATGGAGCAAAATGAAAGTAAATATTTTCTTTTAGGCTTACTTGCATCTGTCCATCTATTTCCAAATCTTCAATATCATTGTCGTCGGATTCATCGTCATATGACTTAGATTCGGGTAATTCTAAGTCAAACACATCAGCCATTTCAAATATCTGAACAAAGAATCGTACTGAAGTGTTAAAATGGTAAAAGTTTCCAAATAAATTATTATTAAACAACAATTTTGAAAATATATTAGAATCGATCGAGAATAGGAAAACAAGTCCACAAAGCGAATGTAGTTGAGTTGTTTAGTCCTGTTATGTCAATAACTAAATTTTCAAATACGTTACTGATTTATTGCTCACGTGATAGATACGTCAAACAAAGATAAAAGCAAATCATAGATAGATTCTAAACATCAAATTGCAATCCAAAATTTTTTATTGTATTTCATTCTGCTAATTTATATCTTTTAGAAAATTCTTTAATGAAAGTAATTATCTAGCAAGATAAATTTTTTTTTTAGTGATATTTAAATGCAATGTTATTGCTTTGATTTATAACTTTTGCAGTCAGTCCTGCAGAAAGTTAAGCAGGCTTTTATTTTTTAAAAGTGTAATTAGTACAAATTTAATGATTTAAACTGCACAAAAATAAAAAAAAATTCGTAAAAATTGAAATCAAAGCACAGCTTATAAATTATAAAGAAAACTGTTTTTAAAAAATTCAGGAAATCTTGGGTCTACTATAAAAGTACAGAAATTGAAAAAAAGGGAAAAAAAGTCACAGTACTCTGCTTTCCCATCTTCATAGTTTGTCGTGTTATCCTACAACAAACTATGAAGATGATAAAGTATTAATATGCATATTTTGTTGCAAATTGATACACAGATAAAAACTATTTTACTACGTTTATATTAGAATAATTCTTAGAGTTTATTTAGACTGATAGGACTTTTCTATCACCTGATAATGAAAGGTAATTAGATGTTTCAGAAGTTATAAAAAATGTTTTTTAACAAGCAACTAGTCTTTAACCTCATTTTTTTTTTTCTTCCAAATATGATGAACAATTAAATGAAAAAAGAACTATCTCTAATATTACAAAGGAAATTAAGATATAAATAAGGAATGTGCCAAGAAAATGCACAACTCTGTGTATTACAATATGAGATATAAAATGATGATAATAATAATTGACAGTATTATTATTATAATATTTTTAATGTAATATAAAAGGCATTTTCTTGATTGCAATATTCAAAGCATTTGTAAATTACTTTGAAAAAGTATGTAAAATAATTTTCCTTTCCTACATCTCTTGGTAGCGAATTGTGCGCAGGAATGAGTTTACCAAAAGTTCTTTTTGGAGAAAAATTAGCATTATTTTCAAAATTCATAATGAATTCACGATATTAAAATCATTTTCTAATGCTGTTTTAAAGTATGTGTTTAACTATAAAAGTGTGTGTTAACTAACGTTATTAATTTGATTAAAACTTAGAATAATTGTTGATATCCAGATTAAGATATTAATTACAGCAACAACCTTTCAATTTTCAAGAAAATTGTATTTGAAAAATTCTTATCTTTTTATATAGTTAAACGGCTTTATAGAAACAATGGCTGAATAGTGTAGTGAGTAAAAGAGTGGTTTAGTTACGTGAAAACCACAAAATTAATTATCATCCTGTTTCTTTTCTCTTTTAATAAATCCCCCACATTGAAAATAAAATAAAGAGAACAATACATAATATTATTTATTTTCTTTTTCAACTTGATTGTTATTATAGTGGGAAAAAAGTGTGTGTTTTAAACATACAAATTATATTCTTTCATATATTCTTCCAATTTTTGAAAAAATATTTTTGACTGTAGGAAGAATAATGCTTTACAAAGCAGAAAATTTCATTTAAAATAGAAATAGAATAACAATCCTCCATAAGACAAGATTCAAATCAGAAAAGAACAGAATTTTTCTTAACACTCTAAATATATCATTTATGACTAATCACTCTAAATATTTGATTAAGAATTCAAAATTTAAATCTCAAAATAAGAAAAATTGCATGAAATAAATTGATTTATTTAACACTGATTTTATATATATATTAGAGCAGTAGTTTTCAAATAGTAGAAAGCGACCCTCATAATTGGTAAAATCCAATTCCTATTGAAAATTTAAAGATCCCAAAAGCATTTTTTTTGAATACGGTTCTTAATTTATCATCAATTAAAAAATAATAATTGCTTTTTTTATAACTGAAAATATCTATGCCAGAAACAGCATTGAATATTCGTTACATTATGAAGTAATGAAAAAGTCAAATTATGTAAAAAGTTTGTAGAAATTTTCATTGTGAGTTTCTCAAGGATTTTCCCAATTTAAAGCTTTATAAATTTTCACAATGCTATACTTATTTGAGAATAGCATTTTTGCTTTGATTTCTATGAGCAAAAAAGAAAGTATAGCAGTTTAGTTAAAAGAGTTTAAAGTATAGCAGTTTAATATAAACATATTTAACATTGTATTAAAGGCTGGGGTATATTTTGATTAAAAGGAAAAGTCGAGAACTTCCCAGATATATCTTCTGTGGATGTTCTTTCTAATTGGAATAAAGAGCATTTTTAAAATTGGAAGACTGTTAGGAGATAAAAATATTGGTCGAGTTTCCTGTATACTGTTTTTGTATTACCAGGATGTTGTTTCATGTTAAAGGTTATAATAATGTAATAATATAAAATTCATAATAATATTTTGATATAAAAATATTTCATGATAGTTATCCTGATTTCATTTGCATTCTAAACGTAATGGATAAATAAATTTACTACCATTTCGGGTGCAACATGAATGCCAACAATTATGTCTTGTTGCATTTTACAGTGTGAAATGTAAATTGACAAAATTCAAACTGTAATTACAGATAATAAATTACGATTAGAAATAACAGTAACTCGTTACTATGAAGTAAAAATATGACATATGTAAAATTCAATACAGCAAAATATTATTACAATTTTTTACTTTAAATTGAATAAGTTGGCTTAAATTAAGCATAATTCGATAAAATCATTGTTAATAATAAACTGTCATTCCTGTAATAAAACTTATGGACAACGTATGGGAAAGTCATATTGTTTCATACAAGAATATAGAAATTTCGTAAATTATTCTGATGTTGTTATTAGAATGAGAAATTTGCTTGGCCATAATATAAAATTTGTAATTCTAAAATAATTTTTTTATTGTTATATCGTGATTGAAACTGCCTAGAAGAAAACGCATTTAGTTTCTGAAATAGTGGATCTGTATTTGAAACTTGATGGGCAATATATAGTCTATATAGAGCTCGTATTTACCAAACTGGTCTGTTGGATGTTAATTCTTTCAACATTAAAATGAAAATTAAAATTAGTCAAAGTATCCTGGAACAAATCAGCCGGTTTAATGAACTTGTAGTGTAATATACAATTTATTGCAAGGCTGTTTTTTAATGACTAAGACGATTGAAGAATTTTATATATTTTTTAATAATATTAAGAAAAATATTAAAGTGAATTAATTTGCATATCTGATAGAGATAGAATGTGTTTCAAAAGAGTATTTATTTTTGTTTCACTACAGCATTCCATGGTTGGTGTTTGACGAATTCATTTGTAAATATTGATCCAGATAATATAAATTCCAATTAATTGAACTAATCATAAATCGCTTGTTAAGTTTGTGGTTAGTCTTTAAGAAAAGACGCGTATATAATTGAACTTCTTATTAAAATTTATTTTCAAATGATATCTTTCAATGAGAAATGTATATTGCATTATAAATGAAATTTTAAAAATACAAAGGGGAAACTCACCGCCAAACACCAAAAAATACACCTGATTTTTTTAGATATTGAAAAAATGGCAGAAGTAGTTGTATTATTTTGCTTTATATATTTAAATAAATCTGACACTTAGAATTATTTGTGAACGGTCCAAAATGTTTATCAAACTAAATTTTTTAAAAAATAAAAGAGATCTTGGAACATAATGAGAACCTATTTCCGTCTAATAGATTAATTATAAAATCAGAATATTTTATTTACTTCTTGGTAGAAAAATATTTTTTAAGAATGATGAATTTTTTTGAAAGTAAAAAAACATAAGCAATATTTTTTCACTCTGCATTCACTAATTAGGGTTTATTTAAAATTTATTAAAATTTTCTCATTAATATGTACTAGTTCGAACTTTAAGACTTAAAAGATTAAATTATAAAAATGAAAAATTAAATCTATTAATAAAATTGTTTCATTAAAGATTGTCAACAGAACTGAAAATAAAACATTTTAACAAGCAAATTCTCAATTTTTTTTTTTTAATTTAATAATATATAATTATATATTGTTATATATACATTATTATTATATAATTTTTTAAATTATTTCGTTTTATATTCTTTTATTACTCTAATTTATAATTCTAAGAAATATTCAATTATTTACCTGGTTTTTATTAAATAAGGAAATGTGCAACAGTATTTAAATAAAATGATATAGCTTCACAAATTTTTATGTAAGAAGTAATAATTCACTGAAAGTGTCGTTACTTTTATCATCACACAATAATTATAAAAATTCACAATAATTCACCGAAAGAATTTAGAATACACAGCAACATTTTTTTATTTAATTCGATGTAAAAATTTTAATTTGAGAACTATTTTATGACCAAAAAGAATTTAATGCATCTAAAAGCAGGAAAAACACAGAAATTCTTTTTAAAAAGACAAATAGTTTAGGCTTTATTTCTCAGATATTGCCGAGTCTGATGTTCCTATTTAATGAGAGTTGCGTTTTATACGTTGGGGAGAAAAAAAAAACATGTGTTATGTAAGTATATAGAATAAAGTGCCGCATCTACTTTCAACAGTTATGTAACATCAACATACAACAACAGCTGTCTACTTTATTCTTTATTGATAAGATTGATCGTTAACCTATAAAAAATTTTTAGCATCATGAACCAATATCACATTTAATAATATTTCTGTGAAGAAATCTTATAAAGAATGGACTTACACAAAAATACTTTCTAAATAGACAAACAGTTTGGGCTTTATTTCTCTGATGATATTGTAGAGTCTGATGTTCCTATTTAATGAGGATTGTGTTTTATACATTAGAAGGAGGAGGAAAAAGGGAAAACACACACAGGTGATATGTAAGTATATAAAATAAAGTGCTGCATCTACGCTTAATTGTTATGTAACATCAATATACAACGACAGCTGTCTACGTTATTCTTTATCAATAAGACTGATCAATAAACTATAAAATGTTTAGCATTAAATTTCCCATTTAACAATATTACTGTGAAGGAATCTTGTAAAGAATGGACTTACACTAAAATTTTATTTCTATTAGCAAGGAACCACCTTGCATTCCCACCAAAAACTATAACCTTGAACTCAAGGTTAACAGATCTTTCTTTCAAAGGACGAATTGACCCCTACTTTAGAATTTGGTTTTACACATTTTTCCATGCCCACCCGGGGCCAGCGAGACACACTCTTCTTGCGCGATGAATGAACAATCTCGCCGGCCTCGGTCCACCCCACCCACCCCGTTCGACCTTGGAGAGAGGAGGAAAAAGGGGAGGATAGTGGACAGTGGAACCCTTTGCACAAACACGTTTTTAAGATGATTTTGTAAATATTTGTTATATAATTTTGTTTTGCGTGCTATGTGTTGTTGTTGTGCTGTGTTGTCTTTGCAATTTTAATAAGTATGGCATCTGAACATCGAGTTTTTATTTTGAGAAATAATTTAACTAGTCTCCATGAACAACACTGAACCAAGACCATACGCATACAACATGAGGCCCTAACTTTTACTTTATTATTTAAATTTATTTATCGAATTTCAAGTGTTTAATGTAATAACACATCTGTATGTTTAATGTAATATAAATTTTTATAATTAAAAAAAAAAAAAAAATTCGTTTCCAAGAAAATTAGGATAAATTACATTTTATTACTTTAATATTTGCCAAATTTTCAGAAAATGTTCGGTTGCATTTTAGAGCGAAGTTTTTAGTAAATACAAGGAAATAACAATTAAATAAAATATAAATAAACTTCTTTTCTTTTACGTTTTTTTAAATGGCACGTCTGTGTTATGATAATAGGATAGGAGCTGCATGGTGGATAGGGCGCTTGATTTCCAAACTGAGGATGTTCGTTTGACACCTAACAATTGCAGTCGAATCGCTTCTGTTCAAAACTTCCCTACATCTACAGAGGTGCTGGGATAGGTATGATGAATTTGTAGGCTGCAAAGTCCTTTCATTTGGGACTAGGAAAAAGTAAGTAGGTTGTGAACCCGTATGTGGGGCATCTGGGAGAGCTATTTACAAATTTCGGTAGTAAAATGGGATCCCACCTAAGCAGTGCTGGGTTTGCTACAACAAGAATGTTGTATTTCAATAAAAAAAAAAAAATCATTCGTTAAATATCAGATGCAAACTTTGTTTAGAAACAGGTGGAAAATAGAAATAATTTATTATCTGTCAGATTTACTATAACTAACTAATCAAAATTCTTTATTCGACAATAAACGTGTAACAAAGATATTATTCGGTATAAATATCATTATCCTAGAACCCTAGTACAGTAAATTTCTCTTTAGTTCTACGCGTCGGGACCACGGCCATGCTGCATCATCAAGCGATAATTTTAAAGGATATTCTTGATAAAAATATAAAAGATTAAGACATGTACACATTTAATGCTTTTAAGCACATTCTGAACCTGTGTATACAATATAAATGTCAGACGAAGTATTTACTCATTGTAACAAACACAAAATAAAAATTCATGCGAGCATTAATTTAATAGAATATTCATGATTTAAAAAAAAAAAAAAAACAGTGCAAAAGAAAAATTATAATGATAGTTAAGCTGTGGCAAGCTACTTTAGGGGAAGAAAAGGTACAAGATCCTGCCTTATTGCTTAAAAAAAGTACATGATATCGCTTTACTTCCGAGTTTTGAGTTTCTACTTCAAACATCATTAAGAATTATGCTTAAATTTATGATTTCTGCGAATTTGAGAGTTGCGCGCAGTACTGAAATGAAAACTGACAGTTACAATAAATTCTTGGTGAAAATGCGAGCAGCCGCTGTGTCGCGACTTGGGAGGTCAAGGTCAAACAGACAGCTGATTCCACACCAAAATGTTTGAAAACGAACTGTTTGATCGATGCCGGATTTCAGAAAGAGCAGAACCGTCCCATGTCGGATTATAGAGTGCTTAGTGATCCTCAAAGGATGCGCCAAAGGTTTACGTTTTACAGAGAAATATGTGTCCAGATACAAAAATAGAGTTATTTTTTTCTTGTCAGTTTTCTCGTTCAAAGGCAGTTTTCATTGTAAACAAGTAACATTTTTTTTTTTCTTTTTCTTCTAATGCAGCTGGCAAACACTTAGACAACTGTCTTAGATGCCTTAAGGCAAGCGCTGCACAGACGTTACTCACTTTGCATTAGCCAGGGGGCGCGTGTAACTTGAAGATAAGCCACGGACGCGGGTAACAATGCCCCCGCAACGCTTTACGGTCATAGTAGACCGGGGACCTACGGTTTTAAAGTGGATTCCGAACCACTACAAACATCCATGGCACCGCCAGGATTCGAACCCGAAACCTGTGGTACCGAGCGCCAGAGCGCTAGCCATTCAGGCCCATAAACAACAAACCTTTCTGATTGAATTTTTTCTCTTTTATTCACATGACAAGTTGCTAAAACAACGATAATAAGTCAACGAATGTTTCCGAGAAACTAGAGTAGTAACTTACATGGTTGGTTACTAAGTTAGCATCTATGTTAAGCATCTAAGTTAGTATCTATACTTAAGTGAGCATCTATGTGATTTTCGAAGTTAAAAAAAAAAAAAAAAAATCATTGCAGTCATGAGATTTCGTCGTCTGTATGCAGTACTCTATGGAGTTGATCATCTAACATCAACTGAAGAAGAATAACTAGTAGTTTTATCGACATATCATGGATTGAGTATTAAACATAAGGATTTGTTATTTGAATCATTTTGGAATCCTTCAAAAGAAGAATGCGCGTCATTATCTAAAAAAAGCTTCGAAAATTTTACTACAATTTTCGACGTCCTATTTATGTGAATTGAGATTTTCTACCTCATCACAATTAAGTGTAAAAAGAGAGAAACTCTTCAGTGTATTGATGTGAAAATGAGAGCTTGCCTTTCAAATAGATGTCCAAACATTGAAGAAATCGCTCTTGTTTCCCATAAACAGATAAATTAAGAAGCGTTTTATTTTATTTTTTCTGTAATATTCGACTTAATTATTACAATATATTTCTCAGAAATTTGTATATAGTGAACCTATATTATTTATGTGAATTTAAATGAGCCCCGTTTTCACAAAGTGTTAAGAACCACTGGTTTAATGTAATATTTTCATAGAAGATAACATTTCTTATTTTAAAAAAGGATTTTATTAACACGGAGTTAAAAAAAAAATGGAACGTATGAAAGTGTAAATATTGTGATGTGTACTGGTGTAAAAGTGTGTGATATGTACTGGTGTAAAAGTGTGTGATGTGTACTGGTGTAAAAGTGTGTGATGTGTACTGGTGTAGATATGGGTCACACGTCGGGAGCCAGATTGTAGTGTGCACTTTGGGCAATCAGATTGTAAATGAGTGTAATTAGGTAAGATACTTAAGACACAGGTTTGAGAGCTCACATCTCGCACAAATCACCACTAACATACAATGAAAAACATAAATATTTATCTCGTACAAAGCCAGATAAGTAGAGATTCGTGGAAAGATTCTACTTCTAAGCCGAAACTCAGCTCCGCGTAGGGTGTGCGAAATATTGCGAATTGAATATGTAGGCCAACTGATCATTTCTCCTGAACGACACAGTGGGCGCTCTTGTCAGTGGATAAGAGGAAACGTGGTTACATGTGTAATTACAAATTAATCTTTAATATGTAAATCAATAAGTAAAAATTGTTTTTTATCTTCTTTAATTTCAAATGTGGAAAATCGATTAGCTATCATCATCATCCTCATTGGCACAACAGTCCCATTGTGTCCCAATGCCGTCTGCCTACTGGCAGATTACGGGGTAGGGTTGTCTGCCCTACGCTTAACAGCCATATGAGACCGGTACCTATGATTTAAAGTGGATTCCGAATCATTACAAACATCCATAACACCGCCGGGACTCGAACCCCAAATCTGTGGCAGTCAGTGCCAGATCGCTAAGATTAGCTATCACAAAACATAAATATATATATTCGAGATATTTTTAATACTTAGATAATTTTCATAGTAAAAAAAAAAAATATTTCAGCATGTGTTTTACATTTTGAAAAAGATTATAAATAGTAATATAACCATCCCTTTTTTCAGCAACGAAAATTTCGGAAACTTTTACTGTAGCATATTTTCAATGAAATTTTTATTATAATGAAAAACATAGATAATGAGTTGCATCCAATTTTTTATTCTAAATATACTGCGAATGTTTTTAGTCAAATTACAATTAATTCGATTAAGATTGCTTTTCCCATTTTAGATACATAAACAGCCGTGATCCATCAAAAATCATTTCGTTGGCATTTATTGAATGTGATTGCTCAGACATTTCAGAGACATCTTTGACTTCGAATGTTGACCTCGTTAATCAGTTTCTCGAAACTTCTGATTGAAACGAAACTTCCCAATGCGTCACAGACGCGCAAAAGGAAACGAGTGTTGCTGCAGATTTAATCTACTATGTAGAGTGATTGCACTTTCTTGGAAATCTTTCCACTCAAGTTGAAGTAATGCAACAGTTATGTAAACAATTACAGTTGTAGAAAGTGAAACTCTTCTCTTTGGAAAATATGTCTGACTTTCAAATTTATGTTGTGTGTTAAATGGCATGACGTGTGTTTTTAACATTTTGCCTAATAGTTTTCAATGGTTCTTAAATTGTATCTTTTCTGTTTTGTCACTAAGAGGAGGAGATTGAATTTTTGCATTGAAATGAGTCATGGGCATCCTTCTCAAAATGGTGTTTTTAAATGTATAAAATGAAAGCAAAGTAACTTATTTTTATTAAAATATACAATAATAATGTACATGTAATACAATACATATAATGTATAATGTAATACAATACATGTAATGTATAATGTAATACAATACATGTAATGTATAATGTAATACAATACATGTAATATACATGTGAAATACATGTAATATGTGTAGTAAATGTAGTGCAATATGTAATATAATGCAATGTATACAATAATAATGTTTATTAATTTTTTTTATTATTAATTACATATATATGCATCCGTTATATATATATATATATATATATATGGACCAGTATAACTTAAAAATAAAAAATAATATCTTAGAAGTTCAGTATGTTTTTTTCTGAATTTATTGTTTTCTTCCAAAAATTGCGAAAAAGTTTTATTAATTATTTTCTCAATTAAATAAAACCCTTACTGTTTTATTGCCATCATACTTTCTCATCAGATGATGGCTTAAACTTTACAAATTAAATAATAACTAAATTATTGTCATACAAAAGGTACAAAATCTACAATATTAGTTTTCAGTTTATTTTACAAACTTCTTCTTCATTAACACAATAGCCCCATGGTGGGCCAAGCCCGTTTGACTACTGGCAGATTCCGAAACAAGAGATGTTTTTTTTTTTTTTTACGTAGTCAGGTTGTCAGCCCTACACCCTACAGTTATATTAGACAGGCATCTCCTTTTTAAAGTGGATTCCGAACCACTACAATCACCCATGGCACCGATCCCAGTCACTGGGCCATCAGGCCCCATTTTACGAACTATTACTATTATATTCTTAGAGGTAAATATCAACAGATTAAATGCTGAAAAATAAATAATGGGAATTCTTTTTATAAGAAGGAATGCTTGACTCATATAATTTATATTGTTGAAGGCGAGAGTTACTTAAAATTTCAAATCTTTAATGTTGCACAGATATTTTTCTTGATAAAATTTATCCAAACTGAAAAAGGTAATCGGTCAAATCCTGTTCATATCTGCCAGTCATAGATTACTATATAGTCATAGATTAGTCATAATACTACTATAGTTTATTGCACGCTATTGCATGACAAATACTAGATTAAATTGGAAGCCAGTGAAAAGAATGATAACAATTTTTCTCACTGATCATTGAACAAAGCTCAGTACACAAGTTAAATGCACATGTGAAAGTTACATTTGTATTTTACAAACAGATTATGAGAACTTAACATTGAATATCTAAAAATTAAACTTGTATCCCAACTTAAAAAAAAAGCAACTCACAGACTATCACAACAGAATTTTTTACAACATATTTCTATGAATGTTAATAATCAACTGTGAAGTTTGTCAAGTCAAAATATGGCTCAAAATTAGCTAATAAGCATCTTAAGGAATTGCTGCGAATAGTCTTGACAAATTACATGGCAGATTTAAACAAGAATTATTAGTGGGAAAGCCCTTTCAATATTAATATTATATGGTGGCCAAGGCCGTCTACCTTCGGACAGATTTCGAGATAGGAGACGTTTTTCTTTTTTACGGAGTAGGGTTGTCATCTCTACGCCCAACGTACTACAGTCATATTAGACACGAATCTAAGTTTTAAAGTGGATTCCGAACCACTACAAACATCCATGGCACCACCGGGACTCGAACTCGAAACCTGTAGCACCCAGCGTCAAAAAAGGAAAACTTCACTGAATTTATAATTATTGAATATTTTGTTTTCAGTTGATTTTTTTTCCACAACTGTATTTATTTAAAAATATTTTTCACAAAATATTTTTCAGTTCATGTTGTCTATTTGCTTTTATTTAATTTAAATAAATGTTATCTAATTTTATTTAATTTTATTAAAAAAATGACAAATCTCCTTAAAGAAATATGGAACCTGTATGAGGCTCCAGTTGACCTAACTTCTGCCCATCCTTAAAATAAAACCATCGTTGTTTCGAAAATATTTTATTGGTCGTTGATCATGTTAAATTATGAATTCAACTTATAATACAAATTTAGGGTGTTAAAAAAATATTTTCTTCTATTGAATTATTAATTATAATCTAAGATAACACTAATTAGAATAGTATTATTTTTTACTATATAATCAATTACTTTAAACAATTATCAAAGACCATTCTAAGTATCTAAATAAATTTAGGAAGCTATCCATAAGTAGAAACTATGGCAATAATTTCAGAAAATTCTTTAAATTTTTGCACTTTTGCAAAAGTCACCTGTTATTAAGCAAATCATGCTTACAAATTTTAAGACAGATAGTTAAAAATATCACTATTTATGTGAATTCAATATTAATATGTTTCATATCTAGGTTAAATTCTGAAGAGAAAAATGATTGTATAGAATTTTATTCCAGTGATTAAAATGGGACCTGATGGCCGAATAACTGGCTCTCCGCGCCTCAGGTTCCGGGCTCGAGTCCCGGCAGTGCTATGGATGCTCGTAGTGGCTCAGAATCAACTTTAAGCCATAGGTCCCGGTCGAATTTGGACGTAGGGCTGGCAATCCTACCCCATAAAAAAAGAAAATATCTCCTGTCTCGAAATCTGCCAGTAGGCAGATGGCTTTGGCCCACCATGGGGCTGTGAAGAGAAAGTTTAAAATACTGTTCATTTGTTTGATTACTTAAAATTTTTTATAAATCTAATGATTTAAAACATGTTTAGAAGTTAACTTCCTATATTTAAAAATATAGGAAGTTTAAGATGATATGAAGTATAAGAATTAAAACGTTAAAAGACATTTATTTCAAAATTCGATTAAATTATTTTTAACTATAGAAAAAAATATAATAGTTTCGAAAATACGTAAAGTATACCAGTAGTGGTTTTGAGCAAAATTAACAATATTATCTCGCATATTGAAAGCTTGCAGGTTATATATCTCAACAACATTAAATAAAATGAAAATAAACAAAAATGAAACGAAAACAAACAAATCTATCGTTGACATGTACTTGAAGAAAGAGAAAATCTGAAAAAAACAAAAATAGATTACAGATGACATTTTTAAGTAGTATATAAATAAATAAAACGTAAACATCTGGATTCATATTTCTCCTGTAATGCTCTTTATCTTATCAACTAGAAGATATTTCTTTCTTCCTTTGCTGATAAGTGTTCTTAGAAATGCTATTGAAAGATACTTCTGCTGCATTCATTTCTTTATCTAGAAAAATGGTACCTTGCCCAAGATATTTATAATAATGTATTGTTTTTAAATTACATCTGTAAAAATTAGCATTTATTCGTTTTTTAAGTTTTTCTTTTAAATTTTGTTGCTTTATTTAAAATTTTTTACTAAGAAAAATAATTTATTTAAAAAAAATAATTTTCAAATTCCCATTATTTGATGTATTTAATATGAACGCCATTTTTTTTATACATAGATTTTAAAAATCTAACAGAACAGTTTACAGCGAATTTACAGTATGATTTTTTTTTTTTGTCATATTTAGTTTGCATATTTATTTTTCACACTTTTTTTGAGATATTTTGAAATAAAATCGAACTACTTCATCGAGCGTTTATGAAAACTGCTATAAAAATAATCGGTTTGGCTCATTCTAAAAAAAAAAAAAACAAGTAATATAAAAACAATTTTTTTTTAAAGTCAATTCCTACTTTTTTTTTTACTATATTGCAAAAGTCCTTTATAAATAATTTTCATTCTTTTTTTAAGTTTATCTGGCGCCATGTATTGGTAGATATATGCAAATTAAATCTAAAAAAAAACTAAAATTAATTAATTAAATTTAATTACTGAATTAATATTTGAAAAACTGTATTAACATCCAGTGTCATCCACTACAAGTTCAAAAAAATGTATTTGAACTTGAGTGGATGAATAAAAGTATTTTATGAACGATTGAAAATGTGAACAAGACATATATAGAGAGAGTGTGAGCTAATAGAAGGAATTGAAAAAAAAAATTTTACTTTTTAAAATAGCATTAAGATTTACAAACTCAAATCCCAAATCAATTCTGATTTTATCTCTGACTCAAGGCCGAAAGCTTTAAATAGCTGGTCTATTTCCTGGCGTCCATTTTTGCCTGACCTTGTCAAGTACATCGAAATATTTGGTTCTTTTTGTGTGATTTTTTTTTTTTATGTCTGTATTTATATGAAGTAAAATTTCCTGTGTTTATTTCTTGCTAATTGATTTCTTAAAAACTCCATGTACATTTAGTTAATGTTATTAATTTTTCTGTATTTTTTTAATTTTTAAATTATATTTTGTGAGATCTGTAGAATATTTTGCGGAGAGGTGATTATTTTGAGCTTCATGATAATAAATACCGCTGCAGTGTTTATTGCAGTCAATGCTATCAGGAACACGGAGACTCAATGGTGAATGAGATAATTTATGTAAATTGTCTAATATTCATAGTCAGACTGCCGTTTGAGTGTTTTTCTCCCCTCATACGGCACGATAGTAGACAAGGGGTAGTTACCCATAAAAGTTTCCTATCTCCAAAACGCAATATCCTCGCATGCTTTTCGTATGATACATAAGTAAAACATAAGGCTCACCCATGTTGAATAAAAATAAAAATAAATACATTTTGTTGCATTTTTATAAGACATTTATATTTTTTATTATACAACATTTTTATAACGCATAAATTAATACATTTTGTTATTATAAAATAAATGTGTTAAAATTTTTTAATGTTTTCCTTAACAAACTTATGCTCTCTGTTTTATTCAATATTTTTTAACCTCCTCAAACTAAACTCAATGGATTTTCAATTACAATTCTCATTTCCTTGATTTTTTAATATAGCCTTTACTAATACTTAATTATGTAAGTTAAATTAAAAAATTAAGGAAATGTATTATGTATCAATAATCTAGCATCTAATTTCAAAATACTGATGAGGAGGTTTAATAGTTCTTTTTTTTTTTTTTCCTTATCTCATTTGGTAGGCAGCAACATCTGTAGACCAAAGCCAAAAACTCATGTGGTCTCATGGAAGGAGGGAAAGAGAAGGCAGCTTCTATTGTGTTAGAGCACCCGTAGGTAGAAATCTGACTTGGCTCCGTGACGCTGAAGAAGGGCAGTGCCCTCCGGCTGGATATTTAGGGGAAACTACTACCCTGCATTTGCGTATGGTATGGGAGAAAACCTGGAAAATCCCACCAGGTAGTCCGACTCACGAGGCAAGATACTGAACATCACAAACATCATCGAGCGTCCTCGTTTTTGAAACAGTGTCTACAACAAAGCCGCCAGCGGATTGAACTTCAGTCCTATTGCTCATTAGCGGCAGACGTTGTCACTGAGCCACTAGTAGATCTTAATAGTTCTTAATACCACATAGGTAATTCGCAAATGGTAGTAGTCGAATCAATTTCGCTTGCTGGGTTTCAAAATAATCATTGACCTTTAATTTATTTTCTGTTACTTTGATTGTACTTAGCTAGCTATCAAGTCTGCCACAGGAAATTTGACGATAACAACAATAATAATAAATATATAAAATAAAGTAATTTTGTAAACCATATTCTCAAACAGTATTTAAATTTCTCTTTATGATCGAATTGTATATTTTTATCAAAATTTTAAAAGAAAAAAATATAATTATCTAGATTAGTCACATATGCTTTCTGAACTTATATATGTCCATTTCTAATATTTTAAGAAAAGGTATATTTCTGACATACAAGTTAAATTGCAGAAGCATAACAATCGTAACTTACAAAATACTGAATAATTATGAGCCATAACCATAGTTTAATTGTTCGGAACAGGTGTGTCGAACATACGGTATGTGAACCACGAGTATTTAGAGCACTGAAATGCGTTCCTGTACACTTATTGAATAATATTCCATCTTCATAAAAGTTTGTCTACTAATTTTTCAAAGGCGTACAAACAACAATGTATGAATTCACAATTATTAAACTAAATTATGTTCATCATCCACTTCTAATAACTATCACAACTGCAGTATAACAGATGATCCAAATGAGTATTTTATATAAATTAATATGTATTAATTAAATATCTTAATAAAAAGAAATAATAAAAATTATATGCATAATGAAGATAAAAATTAACATGCATTAATTTATAAAATATAATTTATTTTTATAATATTATCTGCTTATTTAGGTGAGAATTTTTAATGTAATTTTAATTTTTTAGCCACAAAAAACCCCAATTATAATTTGATTAAACAACAAACAATATCCTTGTATAAAGTTTTTAGAATGGAATTGTCAATTGTTGATTATATATTAATTAAGATTATATGTTAATTTTTTTAACGAAATATAAACTATATATTAAGACAAGATACAAGTTAATTTAAAGAATTAAAATTATCTTTAATAAATTTATCTCTACTGAAAAAAATCTTTATTGTAAAGTAGTAAACAAATTGTGCTAAAAAATTGTTAATATTTCCTTTAAATAATTAATTACGATATAATATCTAAAAATCAGGTAGCTTTTAACTACCTGAAATATCTTTAGTATTCAGTGAATAAAAAAGTAATACAAAATTTAAGAATTGATAGAAAAATAAATTGTTTGATGAAAAAAAGTTACTTGAATAATTTTATATCATTTTCTGGCAATATTTTAACAACATTTACAAAAATAAAGTAAAAGGAAACGAACATAAAATTGAACATCAAGAAATTTATTAATTTTTTTTTTTTTTTTTTTTTGGATTTCTCAAAGTCATGTTTTAATGGGATGCATAATTGTATATCCGGTAGCTGTTTCATGGCTGTAAATATTATGCAACAGTATTATCCTTTTTTTTATCTTCTTTTATTGTTTCGATGTTACGTCACTGATGTAAAAGATAATTTGCTGAAACAAGTAGGAAGGAGGTAAGATATAAACTTAACAGCAAATGATACTTTGAACTTTACTGTCTTAACATTCATCCTTGTTTTTGAATATTCTAGGAAAAATTTAAATTACGTTATTTTCATGGAGTTCAATTTCAAACTAATTTTATTCATTAATTTTATAAATCGAATTTATTTTTGATTTTTTTTTTTTTGTTCGTTTAATTTTTTTTTTTTTTTTTTTTTTTTTTTTAGATTTCTTTTTTTAGTTACAAAGAATATTAAAGGATAAATTCACGAAAAGTGTAAAAGTCATTAGGAAACATTAAGAAAATGGAAAGAAAAGGGTTATGAAAAAGGAAAACAAGGTAAAATTATAAAGAAGGTAAATAATTTAGTAAATTATTATTTGTAAGGTAAAGTCAATATTATTTTTCAAGGTAAAATCAAAATTATTTTCTAGGTAAGGCTATAAAATGCAAGATAAAAATGGCCAGAGGTTAAGTTTGTAGACTTGTTTTAACAACTATGTAAAAACAGGCTAGTATGTCTAAATTATCATTTTTAAGGTAAAGCCAATATTAGTTTCAAGGAAAAGCCAATATTATTTTCAAGGTGAAATCAATCTTATTTTCAATGTCAGGTTATAAAACGTAAAATAAAAATGGCCAGTGGTCAAGTTTGCCAACTGCTCTTAACAACCAAGTATAGGCAGGCTAGCGTGTCTAAATTATTATTTTTAAAGTAGTCAAAATTATTTACAAGGTAAAGTGAATATTATTTTCAATTTCAGGTTATAAAATGGAAAATAAAAATGGCTATTATTGAAGTTTGCTGACTGGTAAACCAAGTACAGGCAGATTAACGTATCTAAATTATTATTTTTAAGGTTAAGAAAATATTATTTTCAAGGTAATATCAATATTATTTTCAAGGTAAAGTCAATATTATTTTCAAGATAAGATTATAAAATGCAAGATAAAATTGAATAGTGGTGAAGTTTGCGGACTGATCTTAACAACCAAGTACAGACATGATAGCATGTGTATATTATTATTTTCAAGGTAGAGATAATATTATTTTCAAAGTAATAAAATGACCAGTGGCAAAGTTTACCGACTGGTCTTAACAACCAAGTACAGGCGCTATCGTGTCGCGTATTATCAGTGAGCACAGCTTACATTAGTATGAACATGTGCGCGATATGACTTGTTGAGGATACGATACTATAAATAAGTATATATATATCCTTTAACGTCCAAATGAGGATAATCAAAGTATAAAACCTACACATCTTTCATTTACCTATTATGTAGAAATTGTATTTATTTAAGAACTTCAACAGTCATACATGGAATAAAATATCATCAGACATACGACCTCCGCATCAATCATAGTTAATTTCAGTTAATAAACGACACAAACGACTTCCGCCAAGACTGAAATTTCTCTCTCAACACGTATTATTGCCTTTATTTCCTAGAAAATGCTTTCATCCTGCCGCTATACTCTTACTTTATTTTCGATGGCGTGATCGTTGGAATTATTCTTTTTTTTTTTTGCTCGCATTTTTATTTGATGCTTACTTTGATTTCTAATAGATAGCGCCAAGATTATAGGAACAATGGCACACCTTACTAATGAGATATCATATAGGAAATCCAGTTAAATTTTTTTTTAATTGTATGACAAACAATTATTACAGATTTTAATAAATAATTTTATAATTTCAAATTTCAAGATGTCTTATTTATAACATCGTTATTGTGTTTTAAGACGTAGATATATGGATGCATAAAAAAAAAAAAAAAAAAAATCTGTTTGTGAGCTTAAAGAAGGTAGGCGGCCTTATGGTCAATTGACTAGTGCTCTGGCCTTTGGTACAATAGGCTTAAGGTTTGAATCCTGGCGGTGTCATGGATGTGTGTTAGTGGTTCGGAATCCACTTTAAAACTGTAGGTCCAGGTCTAATTAGCTCAAAATGAGCAAAAAATGATCATAGAGCGACAAACCAAACTTAAAGAAGGCAGATTTCCAAATAAGGTGATAAGTAGTAACTTATTTCAGGAGAAGGGGTTGGGGCAAGGATGAAAAATAAGTTTGGTAACCAATATTATGGGACTGATGACCGAGTGACTGGCGCTGGATACCACCGTTTCGAGTTTGACCAAGAATGTTCCAAGAATGTTTGTAGTGATTCGTAATCCACTTTAAAACCTTAGGTCCCAGTCTAACATGATTGTTGGCCGTAGGGCTGACAAACCTACCTCGTAAAAAGTAAACAACATCTCGTGCTGCGAAAATCTGTTAATAGGCATAGGGTTTTGGTCTACCATGGGGTTGTCGCTCCATTGAAGATTTGGTTGTCGCTCCATTGAAGATTTGGATTGTCACTCTACTGTCATTTTTTGCACACTTTAGACTAATTAGACCGGGACCTACAGTTTAACGTGGATTGAGAACCACTAACAACCATCCATGCCAGCGCCAAGATTTGAACGCGAAGCACCAAAGAGCTAGCCAATTAGCCACCTGGATGCCCGCCATTGAAGAAGAACTAATATTATACTTGTTTAATTTCTTAACGGCAAATATTATCTCTCGAGTATTAAAAGTAAGTATTAAAGCTGTTTTTAGCATGTCTTGAAACAGAATTTTTTATATTTTGGTTTCAATTAATCTTACTGTAATGATTTTTGTTGTTTTAATTAAATTTAAAATTTGATAACTAAAAAAATTTTTTTCGAACAAATTATATAACAGAATTAAATTGAATTGTAATATTTCCAAAAACATAATGCTTTGATTCTGCAACAAAATAATTATCATATCTCAGATGTCATCTGATATTTGTAATTTTAAATATTTACAATTCCATTTTATATAAATTATGTAATACATTTTTAGTATGTTTTAAAACAGAAAAAAAGTTTATAATTTTGGTTTCAATTAATCTAGCTGTGATGATTTTTGCTGTCTTAATTAAATGTTAAAATAAAAATTTCATAGTTCAGAAAAAAAATTTTTGAATGAAATATATAACAGAATAAAATTGAACAGGAATTTCATTATGTAAATTTTTTCTCCCTTGTTATTAATACTAAATAAATTTTTTCAAAAGAAAAACTGCTTGCCAAATATAGGCAAAATAAATAAAAAAAAAAAAAAGGATTTCTATAAAGTACTTTGAAATATATTTTCTTTAAAATGCGGTTGCAATTACATTATCAAAATTTTGTTTACGAATCTTAACCCGTGGACAATTTTAGTAATTGAAAATATTCTTCGTTTTGCTTATAAACCTGGAGTCGTATAATGCTTCCTGAATTAACTGTCAGCCATAATTACGCCCTATTTGAATATTAGAGACAGGCCTGAAAAATTTCCAAGAAAATCGGTACATTCTGTCATAATCACCACCTAGACAATTCCTTTTTCAAAGAAACTTCCACACTAACGAGAACTTTGACGCATGCACCGGCTAATCTGTTAGCTAATTTAGCATGAAATACCGCCATACTCTTACTTTATTTTCGATGGCGTGATCGCTGGAATTATTCTTTTTTTGCCTCGCGTTTTTATTTGACGTTTACTTTGATTTCTAATAATTAGCGCCAAGGTTATAGGAATGATGGCACACCTTATTAATGAAATAACCCGATAAGGCAGACGATAAGGCAGACAGCTGTCCCAATAAGGCAGACAGCTTTAGCCCACCATGGTACTGTTGCACCGATGAAGATTTGGTTGGGTTTGACGCTCTACAGAATCTACTTTAAAACCGTAGGTCCCTGTCTGACTATAGGGCGTAGGATTGACAACCCTACCATGTAAAAAGAAAACAACACATATCTTGTAATCTGCCAGTAGCCAGAAAGCCTTGGCCCCACCATGGTGCTGTCGCGCAAGAAGAATCGATATTATACTTATTTATTTTCTTAACCGCAAATGTTATATCTCAAGCATTAAAGGCCGTTTTAGCCTTTATCACATTAATGCTGCATGTAATTCGTTTAATTACTTGTTAATAAAAAACTCAATTTCTTATTACACACCAAAAATCAGGAAAATAATGGAATTGGAAAATCGAAAAAAAGACAAATAAAAAAAAAAAAAAATAAAAAAAAAACACTGAGAAACTGTGCACCGATGTTCGCTTCATCCTTTTTCAAATACAAATACCTAGCTTAAGGAAAAAAAAAAAATCAGAATGTCTTAATTTTGACCGATTTTTGACACTTTTGTCTTAAACCAGCTCCTCTTGTCTAAATACATAAATGTCGCTTACTGCGTTGGATTCTTTATTTAATCTCCTTTTCAAACATATACCGTTTATTGATAATTGAATATGACGCGCAAGATTTACTGGTTGGAACATACTATAAGACTATCTTTTGAAATAAATGATGAATTTTGATCTTTTATATTTGGTTCTTCGCTGTTATTTTAAAACCTCCGTCCTTCTTCTGACCAATCACATCAAGCTTATTGCGATGGCTTTAAGAGTTTTGTATATTCAATCCGAATTCCCCAATTTTATTGCATTAGGCTTATTGACCGACATCCAGTGAAGCGAAAGGAAGAGGAGAGGAAGAATTCTTGCCCAAAAATTCAGAAAAATAAATAAAAATAGCCTTCAATTTGCAAATTACTTTAAAAAAAAAAAAATCTTTATTTTCATAAGAACAGTGGCATACACCTTATTATATCCGAAACTATTTGTTAGAATGGCCTTCGGTTAGCGTATTGTGCTTTCCAACCATGGGAATTCGATTTAAAATTTGACAAGATGGCATATTGAAAATTCAAATGTCTATGCTGAGGATAATCACAATAAATTTGAAAGCTGGAATGTCTTTCCATTGAGCTCGTGGAGGAGGATCGGATTTACAGATGCCATCCTTGGGAGTGTTCACTACGAATTGAGGCTGTGAAATGTAGGAGCATTGTACCGATTCACATGATGCACTCTGGATGACGTTGACACTATTACAACTGCCAATAGTTGAAAGGTTAGCACTGCGGGGCCAGTTAGGTAGGGTGGTTTTTCTTCTAAAAGATTATATAGGCCTAAGTATCCTCCGTTTGTCGATAAATCTCAGTTAGCTTGATTTTAGATATAAGGGTCAGTAACATAGAAAGCCTTTCATTTAAATAGTGATATTGTCGCCAATCAGAGAGTTTAATTTACTCCACAAGTTTTGAAATTTTACAAAAAGAATATTTAATTTTCAAACATAATTACAGCATGCTTATTTTTTTATACACTCATTATCAGAAAATGTGGTGCGTTGGCGTTATTCGTTCCAAAATTATGGTGGCAAAATTTGGATGAAGTGTAACAAGGTTTTCTGTGGTGTATACTGGATAACGCTAAATCTCCTACAACTATATTTTCTAGTTGAGTATAATCTGAAGTTCTTATACTCAGCAATTCAAAGCATTAACAAGTCTAAAATTGTTAAATATCTGCTTTTTTTTTTAATATTTTCAAAACAATTTGAATTTCTTCAAACATTTTCTTATTTTATTACCTTATTGATTTATTTCTTACTGTCAGTATATTTCTGTAATAAGAAACGGTTATTTTTTTTTCTGAGGAATTTTATTTGTTAACGTTAGTCTGGTCAGTTAAAGAGAGTTTTTGCATAACGTTTTTTTATCGTCCGATATTTTTCTTCCAAACGCGCATGCTCATAGAAAACATTGCACCTATTGTGCATACATATCTGTAATACTGTACTACTGAGCTATTCCTATGAGCATGCGCGCTAGGAAGGAAAAATATCTGACGATAAAAAACGTTATGCAAAAACTCTCTATTATCAAAATAAGTGTTTTAAAACCAATTCGATGACAGCAACCTTCGTCTTTCCACAAAAACGCATTGCATAACTCTTATTGAAACGCATTATTGTTTACTTTTGGGATCTGCGTGTACGCCAGACTCAACTTGCTATGTAAACAGTTTGGCCGAAAAACGTGAGTGTGACGTTGTGAGTGGAGAAAGGAAAAATTTCGAAAAGGAGTGCTGTTAGCTTAGCTGCACATTCTCTCACAAAGAATGATTTTCGCAGTATGATATTGGAAATAAACTTTTCAAGAAAAGCGATTAATATCTGGAAATGATATAGGAGTGTTCACTTAAATATTTACTTTAAACCAGATGGAATTTTTTTGTGTGTGTTATTTATAGAGCATTATTGCTATTTCGCAATACGATTCTAAATATTTAGTACTGTAGAGTACTAGATGACCACAAATGTGTTATTTATTTGGCCGTAAAAATTTATGTTGTTGTGAATAATGTTCTGTGCCACGCGGAACACACACATCATGAATAGTCTTCTCATGGATGGAGGAAAAAGGGGTAGCTTTTTGTTATGATGGAGCATCTATAGGTAGAAGCCTGACTTGGCCGCGTGTTAGTGAAGAAGGAGGGCAGTGCCTTCCGGGAAGACTTTTAGGGAACTACCTCGCATTTGGGTATCGTATGGGAGAAAATCCGGAAAATTCCCACCAGGTAGTCAGAGATGAGGGCAAGATGCTGAACATCCCGATCTTCATCGACTTCATGCTCCTCGTTTTTAAAAACGGCCTGATTGGCCAATTGACTAGCGCTCTGATCATTGGTGTCACAGATTTAAAGTTCGAATCTTGACTGTGGCATGGATGTTTGTTATTGGTTCAGATTCCACGTTAAACTATAGGTACCGATCTGATTAGTGGTAAAAAAAAGTTTGCACAAAATGACCTGTAGAGCGACAAAAACTAAACCAAACCTCGTTTTTGAAACAGTCTACAACAAGAATGACAGCGGATTGAACCTCAGCCCCTAATGCTCAGCAGTGGCTCATTACTGAGCCACGAGTCGGTGTAAAAATTTATTAATGCTATTATTTATTTTAACATTAACTATCATTTATTAATATTACGATATAAGGCTACATTTGATTGACTCATGATCCAATGGTAACCTGGTAAACTAGCTTCCAGGAGGGCTCTGTTTCAAAGTTTATTAAATGCTGGAGGCGTTCGTGGTCGCCCCTGTTATCAGGAACGAGAAGTCTTGATGGCGATTGTGACAATTGGTATAAAACATCGATAGTCAGGCTATCTGGTAGGACTTTTTCAGGTTTTTCTCTCATGCAACACACAAATGAATGGCAGCTACCCATAATTAGGATGCTAATGTCCTCGCTTCATTAATTGGTGGTAGAATGTTCGTGGCATACGTAATTTAAACATGAGACTAATTGATGCTAAAAAAATGCAAAATTTAGTTATTTATTTAGTATTGTAACCATGCTATTTTCCCATACTGGCAAGAACGCCTCTATGGCGTTCGGGAGAAATGGTAAGTCGGCCTCGAGACTTTCACCCGGAAAGGAAGTATATTTTGTGGACCCTGCGCGTAGCCGAGTTTCGGGTTTTCGGCCGAGAAGGGAGTCCATACATCTATAATTATTGATCTATAATTATCTGTCTTTAAATGTGTTAAATATTGTATGTCTCTAATTGTATGTGTATGGTGTTTGGTGTCCATATTTTCAGAAATGTGAAGATTCGATGCAGGTTGTGGCAGCGCCGACACACTTCAGATCGATAATCAGGCATCTTGGTGAATGTTTTCTAGATTTTCTGCCATACGACACGCAAATGTATCCCATAGAAATTTTCCAAGATATTAATAACCCGCCCTTTATCCATCGAGGGACTGTCCGTAAAATATTATATAAATATATAAATATTCTGAAATTTATGTGAAATTTATAAAATTCCTCATTCAAAATATTAAAAAAAAAAAAAAAAAACGTTTTTTTTTTCATGCAGAAAAAATAGTTTGAAGTTTTTTTGAAACAGATTGTATCAATTTAGCAGAATTATAGGAAATATTATCATAAATGAGTCGTAAAATATTTAATTATGATTCATTCTTTGTCTTCGTCAGAGAACTGGAATGTTGCTATGGTGAAATTCCAATGATGTAAAAAAAAAAAAAAAAAAAAATTTTTTTGAAACATATTTGAAAATACCAAGCAACTCAAAAAAAGATTAGATCAATTTTTTTAAAAAAAACTATATGTTTGATGAATCAGTTTAGAAAAACGTCAGCTGTTTTTACAATCTTTTTTCTTTAATTCCATCTTTGGTTTCATTGCGAATCATTTTGCGAATTCGTAGTAATTGCAAGAGATAAAAAAAATGACGAAGTTCACGTGATTTAATTGATAAAGCTTTGTTATCAAAATTATCGATGAATTATAAGACAAAAACAAAACAAAAAAACGTGCGTAATGTTTCCAAAAACGTATATCTTTGATGCTGCAACAAAATGATTATCATTATCTCAGATGTCATCTGATATTTGCAGTTTAAAATTTTTACAAATCATTTTTATCTTTAAAAAATCAAGTATATTTTTAGTATGTCTTGAAACAATTTTTTTTTCTTTTGGTTTCCAGTTAATCTAATTGTCATGACTTTTGTTGTTTCAATTATGTGTTGAAATTGAAATTTGATAATTTAAAATAAAATTGATTTTTTCCGAAGGAATCACATAACACAATAAAATTAAATTTTAATGCTTCCAAAAATGTATGGCTTTGATTGTGCAACAAAAACAATTATCACTATCTCAGATGTCATCTGATATATGTAATTTTAAATTTTTACAAATCTATTCTATATTTAAAAAAAAAAAAAGTTGTGTAATATATTTTAAGTATGTCTTGAAAAAAAAAAAATTATTTTAGTTTCTATTCATCTATCATGATTTTTGCTGTTTTAAATAAATGTTAAAATTAAAATTTGATAATTAAAAAAAAATATTTATTTTTCTAAAGAATTGCATAAGAGAATAAAATTGAAGAGGAAGTTTATTATGTAAACCTTTTCTGTCTTGTATTTAATACAAAATTAAATTTTAGAACAAGAAAAATTGCTTTGCAAATAGAGGTAAAAAAAAAAAAAAAAAAAAAAAAAAAGATTTCTATAAATTACTTTAAAATATAATATTTTATTTCAAATGCAGTTGCGGTTACATTATCAAAATTTTGATTGCGCTTTTTTAACCTGCGGACAATTTTTTAATTGACGTGAAAAATTGGCGCAAAAAAATTAAATTTCTAATTCTACTTTTTCGGCGTGGTAACTGTTTCGTATAAATGTGGGGTCATATAATGCTTTCTGTGTCAATTTTCAGAAATAATTGTGCCCTATTTGTATATTAAACACAGACCTGAACATTTTCCACCAGATAGTTCAAGACAGACACTAAATTATCATAATCACCGCCTAATCTATCCATTTTTCAAAGAAACTTTCATACTAACGAGAACTTTGACGTATGATCCAATAATCTGTTAACAAATTTAGTTCGGAAAATACTACTTCAGTGTCTGCAGCGAACATCCTTAGAATGTTGTAGGGGAGGAGTAATTATTTCCGGGAAAATTACCAGAATTAACTTATCGGCAGATTTTATCCAGTACTGATAAAATCTGGAAAATAACCATCAGAAATTTAAAGATGGTCAAGCACAAGTTTTGTGGTAATAACACCAAGTCCATCTGTATTTTTAAAGTAGTTATTATAGCATATTAAACTAGTAAGAATTAAGCTCTCGTTCACTTTTCATGCTAACAAAGCTATTGCTTAGCCAAAAATGAGACAAATGATAAACATAAAATACTATTTGTATGTCCTTTTCTTATTAATAACCATTCTAAAAGGGCTGCTAAAATAAGTTACTGTAGATATTTACTCTTATGGGTAATATGGGTAACAAACCTCTTGGTTGTGGACACACAAACCCATAGAAACCCATTCTAGCGGGATGTCTGCCCCACACTGCAGGACACTGATGATTAGGCACATAGCATGTAAGAGATTTAAATGATTTATATAAAGAGAAATATGATGATGACTGCAAATATATATTATTTTTATATATTAAAGGCTACCATTAAGTTTTTATCAATCAGTCTCAATTTTTCAATTATTTTATATTTATTTATAGCTAGTAGATGTGAATTATAATTGTCGAATTTAAGGTAAATGATATAAAACAGTTTTATTAATATTTAGATATTTTTTGGTGAAAAATTGAAATAAAAATAAACAAAATTTGAATATGATGAAAATATGTTATCACACACATAATTTTCAGGTAGCATCAAGCTATGATACTATTCTTTTTTACGTAAGATTTGCCCTAAAGGCAATTTGAAATTTTGTGCGTTTATAACGCATCATTGCATAATTAAGTAAAATTTCAGTAATGAAATACTAATTGATGTGAAATAAAACTTTCACGAATAAAAATAATTATAATTAAAACTAAATAAATAAATAATCAAGTAGTGAAGAAATAAAACAGTTTTCAAAAGAGACCTAAAATAAAGTAAAACGCACTTATTTACATATTTATAACTGCTTTATTCTACAAAATCTTTTTTTTTATAAAGCTAAATATTTATTTTAACATAATTGATGAAGACGGTATTTATTTAATATTTGATGATATGCCACTGTCAAATGCTAGGTTCTTTAAAATGAAATCATATCCTTAGAACGGCATATATGTAACAGATTCAGCGTTACACAGGGTACGTATGGAAATGCTTGCTACACTGCACTTGCCCCAGCATTCCTCTTTGAGTTCAACGAAAGACTTTCTCTCTCACAGATTTTTCACACACCCCTTCTGTATGGACACGTTTTTGAATTGAATTACATGCTGGGTTCGAACCACTTTTTTATATGAGTTTTCAATGTGCTGTCTACCGCCTCGCTACAACAATATTTTAATCGAAAATAAATGATAAAATTTCATCATGTTCTTTTAATAACTTGGTGTTTCAATGAAAATAAACATCTGAAAATATTGCCCATTTCACCCGGCTTGATTTATTTTACATATTGTAGTAAAAAGTTTCCATGGAAATTGTTTGCATTCAACAATTTCCATGGAAACTGTTTTTATAATACAATGGTGTTTGTAAAAAGTAAATCAAGTGCAATAAATCAAAAATACATATCAAGTACGTATCATCAATGAAAGTTAAATCAAGTACAATATAAAAATACAAAATAACGAGTAATAACCTAAGTTTCATTCATGAATGGCAAGAAAATTAAAGATTAGCAAATCTGTTGTTGTTTCTTAGCCCACTTGATAGAAGGCAACATCTAGACCAAGTCCATGAACCCACTTAAACAGATGAGTCATGATAAAGAATAAAAAAATGCAGCTTCTTTTGTCCTTGACCTTGCAGCACAAAGAAACGGGCACCCAAAGGGAGAAGTCAATAGCAAATCTCACGATATGACGTCATTTACATTCATTTTCATTTTGTTATCATTGGCGTTTACGTTTGTCAAAAAAATCAGACAGATTAAGAAAATTAGAAATTAATTATGAATTGCATTTTTACTGCTGGCAGGAAAACGTTAATTATGATGTGTTAATCACATATGTTATGACAAATCACATATGTTAATCGCAACACACGTGATTTTTTTAATATTATTTATTTTTTTTTTCCTCTATACATTAAATCTGAATAAAATATTTATTGTATGTAAATTTTAAAATTATTTTTTGTTGTTATCACTATAACTATTCTGTTGTAAATAAATTCAAAAGGGGTTTTGTTTTTACTTTATCTATATTCTTTGAACTAAATTAATTAAAACGAATTACCTTTTAAATCAGCTCATAGAATATATTTGTAGTAAAATATAAAAAATTATATAAATATTTAACTAATGTTTTGATGCAGTAAAAGATGCAGTTGAATTGATTTTTTTACAATTCAATTTTGTTTTTTTCAGACTGCATTTATTGAATCCAATTCCCATAATTCTCTAGAAAATGTTTAAATGTTCTAAAATTTTTTAAAAAATTTCATTTCCTTCAAAAAAAAAAAAAAAAAAATTCAATCAATTTTCAAATTTTTGTTAAATTTCTTTAAAATGAAGCCAGGTTCATTAAAAAATTGGTACTATTTAAAGCAAATGTTTATACAAGAACTGTTTGTGAATACATACTATTTAATGATAAAATGCAAATTTAGTTTTTAAACAAATTCACTTTTATAAAATGGTTTTTGTATTAATGAAATAGTAATTAATGCTAATTTTTGTATACATAATAAGAATTATTAAATTTAATATTCGTTCACATTAACATGAAAATTTCTGTAAATGTTAGATGCATAATCTATTGTTCATCCCAAATTGAACACAAACATAGAATAACAAAATATAATTTCATTTTCAATTAATTGCCGGTAGATGGCGCTACGTTAATGAAAGCTTATTCAATTGATAAAAAGTGTGAGGGAATTTGGAAACGCTTAATGTGTAAATAAAGAATGCAAGTAAAACTTTATAGAAATAATGTTTCTATCGCTATGGAAATGTTTAAAAATTTTAAAAATTTAAATTTATTTAATTAAGAATTGATTTGGTAAATTAAAATATTTTGTTTGAGAAACAATTAATTTACATAATATTTAAGGTAAAACAAATATTTTCTTTAATTTAATTTAATGGAAAATATTTTTTGTCAATATCAGTTAAATTATTATTATATTATTAATGAATTTTAGAAAAGACTTAGAATACACATAAAAATAATTTTTAAATTTGCAAGATGTAATTATATTATTTTTTCCTGTTAATTAATAAGATTACTATTTCAACATATAGATGGCACCACGATAAGGAAAGTATCTAAACGTAAATAGCGAAAGCAAGAACCTTTTTTTTTCCTTTTTTTTTTTCTGATCGTAAATTTTCATAACATCAAAATATAATGTTAGAATAAATGAATGAATATGGATTTTAATTTTATTCTTGAATGAAGCTTAAAATATTTTTAGCAGAAAATTGGCTTAGAAGTTCCACTCATCTTTTAATTTAATATTATTTACAAATTGATTTGTGATTTATGATTTGCACTTTGAAAACCTCGCTAATAATTATTTTGGATTTATATGATACTTTGAGTAATTTTTTTTTTATAAATTAATAAAGTTAAATTTTTGTAGAAAATATTTTCATTCGCATATCTGTATATTTGTAAGATGTATATTAGAATTATCAAGAGCAATGGCAAGTACATTTAAATTTTTTATTAATTTGTTATGAAATCGAAAACGGCATTTGGATTTGAATCTGTGGTATTTTACGATCGCAAATAAATTGTGCAGCAGCTCATTTCATTAAAATGGGATTATATTATTTAATTAGCTTTTTACAAGATTTACGAAACACTAACGCAGTGTGATTCGCCACCAGCACACCTTTCCGAAAAATACTCTCACATAACTTCTGACAAATTCAGAGAGAGTGTAGTAAGTAGAAAGCGCATGAACTCTATTTTGAAGATTTAATGCTCAGTGAGGAAGATAGATTTAATGCTCTACAGAGTATCCCAAGCTAGGAAGACCGAACGAGGCAACGATATAGGAATATAAAATTTAATGCAAATACGTAAACAAATATATATACAGTTGTGGTGTGCTGCGGGGCATAGAGCAAGGTATAAAAAAAAAAAAAAAAAAAAAAAAAAAAAAAACCAATTATAAGAAAATTTATGTTATTAATTATTATTATATTTGTTGGTACCTTGGCGACAGTTGCGCCAATAAAGTGCAAACGCGCCAACCGCAGCTACAAATTTGGCGGTTTTTAAGTGGCGCCAATCTACACTTAAAATTTTTGTTCCAAATAATAAAATATATATGAAACACTTCATTTAAAATCAAAACGATTTCAAAATTCAAAACACTGTATTTTATCCGATAAATCAAGTTGCTTTTCACAAAATTTAATCGACGTCAACTCCTCGCACCAGCAGTATATGAATCTCAAAGCTGTACAAAATGGAATTCTGCTTTCCTCAAACCAGTTGTCTTTTCTAAGTCCCACACGATAAGCACACTGACTGAAATTGTATATCCAAAACTTACGTTCACCAAAAATAAAGTTTCATGTCATGGGAATTGGGACATTTTCGTTTTTTTGGTAAAATATTTCGCTCCTGAAAAAATAAAGTTGCATCTTGTTCTGTTTCTGGCAAATCCCAAATACGCATTTTCGTAGCACTACAAAATGGCGTCAAAACTCATCAAATCTACAGCTGTTATATTGGCGACACTTAAAACCGCCATATCTGTAGCTGTTACATTGGCGACACTTAAAAACGCCAAGTCTGTCACCAAGGTACCGTTAATACGTAAGTACCTATTTGTTATTATGCTATTGTATATTTATCATTATGTTATTGTATATTTGTTATTATGTTACTATATAATATATATGTTGAAAATACAACATAGTAATAACATTTTAAAGTTACCAAATCGTCAAGGAGAGCGTAGTAAATAGAGAGCGCATGAACTCTACTGCGAAGATTTAATGCACCCTACAAATCTTATGAAATATTTTAAACAAATATTATCACTTTCTAAGCTGCGCCTTTTCCCCATGTGATACAAGAATATGGATAGATTTCCTTCTTCTTCTCGATTCTTTTCTTTTTTTCACACAGCACCCCCTCTCCTAGGACTATGTAGCCTCCTACCAGTTCGAAAAGTGACAGTGGAATATCGGTGAGTCTCATTTATACAACAACAAACATCACACTGACGAGTGTTGAAGGTAGGGCATAGCCCTCTGGGAGTACTTTTAGGCGTAACTTTTTTTTTTTTTTTATGCCATGCATTTGCATGTCGTATGGGGAAAATCCGAAAAATTCCCATTAGGCAGTCCCGATGATCGAAGCGAGATTCTTTTACACGCATGGTCATATTTATCATCGAGTCTTCTCATTTCCGAAAGCTGTGACGATAACAATGCAGTCAGAGATTAACGCTCTCATTGTCACTGAGCTACGAATTGGATGATAGATTTCCTCTGAAAATCTTCTTCGAAAGCATCGCCTTTCTCTACCATGATACGAAATAAAGTCAATTTACTTTGATGCTTCAAGTAGTTTGCCAACAGAAATTTATTCTTGTACCAACAGAAGTTGATTAATTTCTCCTGCCAGGCATAGTTTGATTCCGATAAGCACGAATGGCCCTCAGAATAAACAATTAAAATCAATCATTAGTTAAAAAAAGAAAAATAAGACCTTATCTTAACGCATGAAAACTGTCCATTACCGTTGATTACTTTAATGCACATGATCTAAGAAAGTTTGTCTTGTGCTATAAAAATGTCTTTCAAGAGAGTGTTAAGATATGCATGCATACAAACTATTAATTACGCGTTTTTTGTATTTGGTTCGATTTTTGAAGTAAATTGGTGCGAACATATTTAGTTCGATTTAATTATTAATTTTTATGGTTATTATAGTTTTAATTAAAGTTTTTTTTAATATTCATGTTTAGAAGCAGACTAGTGAATTTTTATGTTATTATCTGGATTACAAGCATATCTATTTTTATTTCAAGCAATTAAAACATGTTTTCGGCAAATATTTATCATGGAGATAAAATGACAAAGATTAGATCATGCATCCATGGTAGCAAGTTTTTGCAAATGATTTGGTTTTCCATTCTAAAATTAAATATTAAACGCTGAACAAAAAAATTAATATTTAATAGCTTCATAAAAAAAATAAATATTTATTTAATAGTATTTAAGAATTTATTTTTTTATGCATCTAAAGTCGAATCACATTTCTGGTTTTAATAAAACATTAAAATCTTTGAAACAAAATAACCAATTTTATATTTAAGTAAAATGGGCGAATGATGTGGTTTTCTAATCTGCAATGATATATTAAGTGCTGAAAAATATTAAATATTTAATAGTTTCATAAAAATTAAATATTTAATTATTATTTTATAATATTTAGGTATTTAATTTTTTATGTAATTAAAGTCGAATCATGTGTCTTGTTCTTATATAACATTAAAATTATGAAAATATTTCAAACAAAACAATCAGTTATATATTTAAGTAAAATGGGTGAATAACGTGGTTTTCTAATCTGCAATCAAATATTAAATGTTGAAAAAAATTTATTATTTAATAGTTTCATAAAAAATTTAATATTTAAATATTATTTTAATAATATTTAAGTATTTAATTTTTTATGTTACTAAAGTCGAATCATATTTCTGGTTTTAATATAACAATCAAAATCTAGAAAACTTTCAAACAAAATACCAGTTGTTAAAATGGATGAACGGTGTTGCAAGGCCAGGTACTGAGAATCCGTGCTGTCAGATTTTCTTAATATTTTTGCTAGAATTACTGCCTTCAATTTTCTTTTTTCAATTCCTTCTATTAGCTCACACTCTCCCTATATGTATCTTGTTCAAATTTTCAATCGTTCATAAAATACTTTTTATTCCTCCACTCAACTAGTAGTGGATGACTCTTGATGTTAATACAGTTTTTTCAAATATTAATTCAGTAATTAAATTTAATTATTTAATTATAGTTTAATTATAGTATAGTTTAGATTTAAGTTACATGTATCTACCAATAGATGGCGCCAGATAAACTTAAAAATGAATGAAAATTATTTAGTAAAAAGGACTTTCTGCAATAGAGTGAAAAAAAGTAGGAATTGACTTTAAAATTTTTTTTTTTTTATATTACTTGTTTCTGGTACTGTTGTTTTTTATTCTTTCTTTCAAGCAGTAATCGCGACTCATAACTAAAACATCCAATGCGTTAGAACAAAATACACATGGACTGTGCATATAATGAAAAGCATATGATCAAATATTCATGCATATAATCAAAAATGTATGCTTTGGAAGAGAGGAAACGTAGAGCAATTAAAGAAAAATGCAAGTGGTAAAAATTTAGGGGATAAAAAAATACTTTTTCTCACCCATACACGCCTTTGCCACTTCAAGAAAATGGAAAAAAAAAAAAAAAAATATGAAAATACATGTAACATGAAAAAATAAAGAATTCTTCAATTTGATGAGCAAAATAAGTTTTTATATAGAAAATGGCTAGCACTGATAATACTTCTGCATTACTTCAATACATTACAGGATAAAAAAAAATAGTAACACAGATTATTTTGAACTATCTTAATCTGATAAAACATGTACAATTATTATGATAAAATATTCGGAAGTTTTTAAAACAGAAATTAAACAATAATATCTTAAATTATTAAGTGTTGAAAATATAAAATATATTTAGACTTTCGTTGATTTTGTAATTACCCAATGAGTACGATCTTAATTATTACGAAAAATACTTAATTATTACAAAAATTACTTATTTAATTATTACGATCGTGATTATTACGAATCGAGAAATTAGTGAAATAAATAAATCTTAACCTACGCGTATTATGTTAATATTTATAATTGCCTTTCTGTATAATCCCAGTCGTAAATATTTATTGCATGTTATATTATTGAAGTGCATAAAAATATCTTTTTATTTTAGAATAAAGTCTCAGGCGTGTATATTTTAAAATTTATTATTATTGTTATCATTTTCTTTCTACGCAACATAAAGTATTATTAACATAATGAGTTTGTCTACTGTGCTTGCTGCTAGAAGAAAAAAGGTTTTGGAATTATAAATAAACTAAAGAGAAAATAGTGAAGTTAAATACTTAAGTCAAAAATGTGTTTTCAGCGTCTGTTAAAAAACACCAATATTAAAGAAAACTTACAGAGCCATACAGACTTACGATCAATGAATATAATGTGTAGGTTAAAAAGAACACTGAATTTATATCCAAATAAAAATACATTATCTATTTTATTTTGTTTGTGGATACTTAAAAATTCTCTTTCGTAGACATTATAACAAAGACGATTCAAGAGTAATTAGCATTAAATGAAAAGAGAAAAATTTCCTAGATGTTCCTTTAGAGATCAAGAGGGAAATCATTAATCTTTAGAGACTACAAAAATAAAAAAAGAATGGATTTTGTTTTTAAATGGATCAAGCTTGAATTTCGGGTATAAGTACTAAAATGTAATTTTTTTGATTATTATATTTTTGTATAATTTTGTATATGTTTATTTCATTTAAAACTAGGGTTAAAAATTTCCTGAAGCACCATCAATTGTAACTAAGAGTAATCACTGTCACTAATTCCAAGAGCTTTCACTGTAATTTCAATGCATATTTTATTGTATATTTAACAAAGTGGTATAAGTCGGATTGGTATTTTTCTATAATACTTTGATGCATACATATATTATCTTAGTATTTGAAACAAATATCGATGTAGTTTTAGCTCAACTTACAAACCAAGTATCAAGGGTATTCAATAAAAGAATTTATCTTGTGTTTACATGAAATAAAATCCAGATATTCGTTTCTCGGATGTTTTCTTTTGTTTCATTTTATTCTTGTTTAGTTTCTTGTTTCAATAGGAAGTTGAATTCAATCGTCTATTTTTTAAAATACGATAATCTGGAGAAAAAAGGTTTGGTTTGGAAGGTTTCCCAAGCCAAAAATGGAAGGGTTTCAGTTTTTTTTTCTTGAGGTGACAAATGTTGGCGCAGAGGAATTGCGTTTGTTGCATTTTGATATTTTGTTCGAATTATTTAATGTTAAATTGTGTGATGTCTGAATATAGCAGCCTGATGAAAAGTTTTCTTTAGGAAAAGCGTTAGATTCAGGGAAACATTGACAATTAGTAAATCAATAAATTACAAATAAAATACAAAACGAAACAAAAATATTAATTTAGAAATGAGAAATGAGTAATTATTATGGTTTTTAGTCTTAAAAATTTAAAATCTTTTAATGTAACTTTCGGACCATGTAAGCATTTATTATTAGAACTGCAAAGATATTTTTTACTTAGAACAATTATGATTTCTTTTCTTTATACCAGAGCAATTACGAATTTTTTCCTATACCCTAATAATTATGATTTATTTTCAATAAGCCAGAGCATTTACTCTCCAAAATACTACTACTTGATTATTTTCGAGCTAGAGTACCACTTGTGGTACTATACTATCGCAATTTTGAACAGCACCCCTAGAAATGGAATCCAGAAAGTTCATATTTACGCACCTTGAATGAAATGGTGGAACAATATGATATTTAAATTTTAGATTTACATCATTTACGTATTCAACCCCGGCGTAAATTTTAAAATTTTAGAATCGACTCACAGGTGTTCAAACATTGACTGGATCACGAGATAAACAGAATAACCATCAAATATCTCAGACTCATCCTTAAGATATTGCATTTTAAAATATAAATTTTTTTACCAAAGACAAGATAATTCTTTACTTAAAAGATCTTCCTTTTGTATATATATATATTTAAAAAAATGTCTATTGTGATAGATCTGTTTGCAAAAGTGTTTTTTAAAATTTGCTAATAGTAATTAAATCAAAATCTTGAATACTATTTGAATGAAACAACTATAATATGCCCGACTTGTGACTCAGTAGCAACGTGCGCCGCTGGATAGCATTTAGGCTGAAATTCAATCCTCTGGCTTTGTTGTAGACTCTGTTTCAAAAAAGGAAGAGACTCAATGGTGTTTGCGATGTTCAGCATCTTCCTCGTGAGACAGACTACCTGTTTTCCGGGTTTTCTCCCATGCGATACGCAAATGCAGGGTAATTCTCCTAAAATGCCCTCTGGAAAGCACTGCCCTCCTTCCCTGAGAACGCAGTGTTTATGGTCTTGGTTCAGATGTTGCTGTTGACCAAGTAGGATAAAACCAACAACTGTAATATAAAAATTACCTGCTATAATTTATAGAAAGAAAAAAAAAATTACTTTTTACAATGCCAAATATGTTTTATACATCACTATTCATTAGGATTTCAGAGCCACATTTAATAATTTTAATACTATGGAAATTAGGAATTATGTATCGCATTGATTACAATGGTGACATTTGTAAATATACTTTACTTAAAAAAGTAATTATTATCTTATAATAGTATGAAACCATTAAAAAGAAACTGCTGAGCAAATTTATAAAATTAATTATAATCACCTGGATAAAATAAAATGAATTACCTGAGTAAAATTTTTTATGCGCATCAAAACTTGATTAAATGAGCAATATTTTGAAAAACTTTGTTTCAATATTTAAAAAAAAATATCCTATTTACCTTTCAAGGATAATTAACTTTGTAGATGCAGGTTGACAGGCACTTGGGACAAAATGTTGATACCAATTTCACACAAAGTAATTTTTATTTTTATTTACTTAGCCACTAAGAAAAAAAAAAAGTTGGAGTATTTTATTAGCGTAGATATGAAAAAAGTGTTGGGAAATATAATGACACATAAAAAAAAAAAAAAAAAAAAAAAGAAGAAAGTTTTGAATACTCCAAAGGTAAATAATATGGAGGGTATAAAAAAGTTTTTAGATTTCTTTCTAGAATTTAAAGAAAAACTTTGTTGTATTAGTATTTTATTGTAGAGTATTTATAATATTTTAATTTATCAGCGTTTAATAAACATTTCGAAATTACTAAAAGAGATTATTATGCATAACTTTTGAACAAAATAAATATTTTAAATTTATTTTATAAAACAAAATGATTGAGAAATGGGGCTTCTTTGTTTCAAATATATATATACATATGTATATATATTTAATGAACTATGGTAAACCTCATGTACCACTGATACATGCTTTGAATAACTCACCGACGAGTTATGAGGGGGAAGACTTTAGTGGTAACTGAAAAAACCTGGAAATTTCTCACCAGGCAGTCTGACTATGGGAGATATCTGGAAACTGTGTCTGCAATGGATGACACCAGCAGATACTTCCTGCAAGCTAGCAGAGCTCATTATCACTGGACAATGAGTCAAGTTGCTACTATGAAATACAGGGGATTCTAAAGGGAGACAATCTTTAAAAGTAAGTCAGGCATACTATAACAAATGAGGAAAAGAGAAATACAGGAGAATAAAACGGATGATATATTGGAACTCAAATGAGGCATGGCTTAAAAAACGTGTTTATGAAACAATGCTCACATAATGTCACAGAATGTGCTAAAAATTCCTGCCATATGTAACAATTAACGAGAAATTTGAATATCAAAGAGGGGGACAACTCTGGGGATAGTGATGGCCAGACGGTGGATTTTTTTATCAAAGAGGTAAAAGCGTGGCTCAGATATTCTAGAATGCGCTTGCAGAAATGCGAAGGCGACGCAATAATCTGAAACCACTTGCGTTATTCTGGAGATGCAGAAATATCTGTGAATACGGTAAGGCATACTGCAAGAAAATAATGAAATACTTGAATAACGATGGATTTCATTGCTCAATTATCTCTCGACTAAACAATTATATTTATAACTGATTTGATTTGTATTCTTGATCTAAACTTCAAGTTTGTCTGAACCTTTTCGAATTACTCTACATATTTCTATTCAAACTGATCAATGAAATTTTTGAATTTATAACCGACTTACTATCCCGAATAGTATGACGCTAGGTAGGAAATGAATGACGCTTTCCGGAAGGATTATGACTCTTAAATTGCATGTAATAACCAGTTTTCTTTAATTTTTGTGTAATTTTTCTCACAGGACATACGAAGCAAACATTTTGTTGATGCTATACCCATAATCTCCATCGAGTTTCCTAGTTTCTGAAAGTAGTGATTCTACGCCACTTGAGGACTATGGATTCAAACCCAACCCAATAACCCCTAGTTACATGTGTTACTTTTTTGTTTTTATTGAACATCATGTTCCACTTATGTATGTCACGAATAGTCTATTAAAGACATGAGGAAAGGACATTGACGTTTCATTCCTATGTTTAACTGATGACTTTTAGGGATCCAGTATGACTTTTAGGTTTAATTGCCTCCATTTGTATAATATATGGAGAAAACCTGAAAAACTCCCACTATGCAGTCTGATTATTGATGTGAGAACCGTTCTACACGTTGTCAAAATCCCAATGTCTTTCGTTCCTGAATGCAGAGACAAACAACGGACTCCTGCAGCGGATTCGAGTTTAGGCCCTCTTGTACGCTTATAGCGCAAGTTATCATCGGCCACGAATCAGACTTTTATTGCTATTGATCTACAGTGCCATGGATGTTTGTAGTGGTTCGGAATCCACTTTAAACCGCAGGTCCCGGTCTAACAAGATCGTAGAGTGTTGTGAAGGTATTGTTACTCCACATCCGTAGCTTATTTTCAAGCTACATTCACCCCCTGGGTAGTACTAAGCGATTAACGTCAGTCCAGCGCATGCCTTAAGGCATCCAAGATAATTGTCTAAGTGATTGCCAGCTGCATTACAAAAAAAAAATTGCTATGGATCTATGAATGTGTCGAATTAGAATTATAAAGCTTCATGGGGAAAATTGTTATTATTTCCTTATGTAGATCAATGTGAAAATCGATATAAGAAATAAAAGAAACCCAAGACACGCCATATAATCTTTATTTATTTATTTATTTTACTAAAATATTTGACAGGAAATAATAAAAAAACACAAGACTCACCCTATAATCCTTATCATTTATTTATTTATTTTTGCTAAAACATTTGACAGTTTACCTTCGTGCAATGGATTTGATTATACGATGGCAGCATTCAAATTTGACAGTTAAAGTGAAAGCTATCTGCAACAGAAACGCACTCTTTGAATACAATTGAATTTATCAGAGTTGACGTTGAATAGAATTTATGAGACTTTGGGCCAAAGGCAATACTAAGGCAAATATATCCAAAGATATACTAAAATCCGAGACAAAAACTATTCTAACGAATAAATAAAATAAAAAAGTTCATAGAATTATGAATGAAAACTTATTACGAAAGTTCTTACATGATATAATGAAAGAAAAAACTCAGTTCATGATTATTTTTCACAGAAATTCTCATTATTTTAAATTCTCTTTTTACTGAGAAATTTTCTTTATAATTTTAAAAGATAGAGCATCTGATGGTAAATGATAGATGATCTAGTTGCTAATATGTCTACTGCATGGGAAATTACTTTTTCATTTCCCCGTTTTGTGTCTGCAACTTTCATATCCTTTATTTTAAGATCTATGACAGGCAGATGCGTATTAACTTTTCAAGTTCATTTTCCTGCTCTCAGATATACAATCTTACTTCTATTAAATCTAGAACATAACGAACCATTCATCAGAGTCACATACCGAAACTATTCACATCCATCAACAGTAAAGCTGTATTGTACCAACTAGGGTTTCAAAGGAAGGGAAAAAACTCCGAGAAAAATACCTGCTTGGTCAGAAAAGAAGTTTTATGTGCAGTAAAAAAAAAACATTTCAGTTACTTTTATTTACCATTATTAGAACGATCATGACTCAACTGCTCCAGAAATGGAATAATTGAAAATGTCGCTGTTTAATAAAATGGATTTTTAATTTTCATAAAACCAAAGCTTATTTAAAAGCATTTGAAACGGACCACATAAATTAACTATATTCATTAAAATAAAAAGTCAAAAAAACAAAACTGAAATAGTTATTATATCATTTTCTACTGACGAGTTTTCTAAAAAAAATACCGTTTTAGTTTAATCAATGCAAATTCAATTAGAATATATACTTGATTTTCGATTAAGTCATAAATTATGTTAAAAGAAGACGAAAAAAACAAATTCCCCCGAAATTTTTAAATTTTAAGGAGGAAACACATACTTATAGAAATCTTTTGAATCATAAACATAATCGGTAAAAAATAAAAAATAAAATAAAATAAATAATAATTTCCTAAACTTATTAATAAAATAGAAACACATACTCGTAGAAATCTTTTGAATTATATACATAGCCGGAAGAAAGTAAAAATAAATAAATGAATAAATAGTAAAAAATCGATAAATAAAAATAAATGAAAAAACAAATTTACCCAAATTTTTTAAATTTTAAGATAGAAACACACACTAATAGAAATCTCTTGAATTATATACATAGTCTAATAATAAGAAAGTAAAAATAAAAAATAAAAAAAAGTAACAAATAAATAATAAAAATAAAAATTTAAAATTTTTAAATTTTATGAATGAAACACAAGTTCATAGAAATCTTTTGAATTAGTTCCATAATCTGTTAATAAGAAAGTAAAAAAAATTACATTAAGTACCATAACATTAAACCATAAATCATATATATTAAACCATTAAACTATACCATTACATTAAATTTATTATTGCAAACAAAATTAGTAGTTTATGTAATAACTTTTTACTGTTATGCCTTCATAATAATTAACTTTGAAATATTTTGAACATGTTAGCTCTTAAATTGTCATTAACAAAATAATGAAAAACAAAAGCTTGTATTTAATTATTATGGAAAAGTTTTCTATCTTTAAATTGTAAATAAAGTTATTATTTTACTGAAAACTTTGCAAACTTTAAATTATTAAAAGACTTTCGGAATAATTAAAAGGATAACTCTTAATAGATATTGCTATTAACAGGTATAACTTATGATTATTATTACAATTCAGCTTATTAAAATTAAGCCATTAAACTTATTTAAATAATGATGTGAAATTACCAACGACATAATAATTTCGATAATGCACATAATTCAATAAAAAGTTTAGTTTAATATTCATTCAATTATGTGTATACACATTAATAAAACGCGTTTTCTAATAGTTTACGCAAATTATTAAAAAACAACTTTAATGAATTTATTGGAGTTAAAGTTGAAACTTGGAACTCATTCAGTATACTGCATTTCTCATTCAAAAATAATATTTGTAAAAAATTATTTTATTCATACAGTTCATTTTTAAAGCAAAATATTTCATTCATACAAGTAATGAAATTAAAAACTTAATTAAAAGATTTAAATTCTAATTTAACATCAAAACAAAATGGAAAATTGGACAAGTTGGATTTATTTTTATATGTTTTTTTTTGTTATTATATTGTTATTTCATTTATGATACTGAGAATGTCAAGCTTAAGGCATCCAAAAATAGTTTAAAAAGGAGAGAATCACACATGATTAGTTATGAATGTGCTACATCTTCGACAGTATTTTGTAGCTCATGCATGAGCGGCATCTATTGCTATTTAGAGGCACTTTTTGTTGTTGACATGCTAAATTGTATCGAAAATGATGCCAACTATCTTGTGTAATTGTTGTTTGTGATACATTTATCAGGTCATAATGAAAGTTTTATTTGTTTTAGCGATTTAAAACATCCAAAAATATATTTACTTAATCATCAACACAGTACCACTGTTTGACATACAATGACATATTCCATCAGCATTTGGGTGTAATTTGTGATGATATGAGACGATATAATAATGATATGAGTTGATTATATGATGATAAGACATGATATGAGATTATATGATGATAAGACATGACACGAGATTATATGATGATAAGTCATGATATGAGATTAGATGATGATAAGACATGATATGAGATTAGATGATGATTAGAAATGGCATGATGATATGAGATGGCATGATGGTAATATGAGAAACTATGATGATAAGAGATGATATGATAATATGAGATGATATGATGATGATAAGAAATGACATGAGACGATATGATATGATATGAGATGACATGAGACGATATGATATGATATGAGATGACATGATATGATATGATGATGATAGGAGAAGATTATATGAGGTTATAATGATGAAATCATGAAGTAAGCCTATGAACAACAAAAATGATTCTGCAAACTATGTGAACTTCAGAAAGTTTCTAAAAAAACGATAAGTCTATCGGGGAAAGATCAGGAAAGTAAGACAGGTGAATCATTATTTCCCAACCAAATTCTTTTTGGGAAACAGTCATCCTTGAGATGAAAGTCAACTGAGGTCATTTTCCCAGCAAAAAATGGTCTTTTAGAGCTTAACTGACTAATTGTATCAGTTGTTTGATTGACAATTAAAGTTGATAGTGTATATTATCAACTTCAAATGATATAAATGAAAATATACGTATGAATGGAATTCGTATGATGGGATTCATGATGGGATTCATACGTATATCGAAAATATACGTATGAATCCCATTATGCACTCAAAAGAATCTTCGTTGGATGCACACTATTATTATTAGATAGGCCTTGAATGACAGCTAAGCCACTGTCTTTTGAGCTTAACATTATTATAAAGGTGATTTATCAAAGACAGATAGAAAATGAATGGGTATTATCATGCCTTATCATGGAGTAAAGGGTTTAGTAGAGGGAGTTATGGATACAAATACACCGATTAGTTATGCTACGAGCAGAAGAAACAATATTTGTATCATGGAACAACACAACTTTAATCATTTACATAATCCTGCATCAGATGATTTAATAGCACTTGGTATACTACTAAACATTTGACAATATGATTTGGACTTTTGCATAGCCTATAATGGTGCTCATATTGAATTTCATTAACTTTCAAAAGGATATTGAGCATTTCTTCTGAAATTAACTGTGTTGTATAAGTAATTACTTTTGTAGTGTGTAGGTTGGACAACCAGATTGTAACTGGGTGTGGTTGAGTTGAAATACTTGTGGCACAGGTTGGAGAATCAACAACTTTATTGATACACGCAAACACACCACACACATACAATTAGAGAATGCAATATTTAACACAATTAAAGATAATTAATTATAGATTCGTGGGAGGATTCCACTTCAAGCTGGACATCTCGGTTAAGTGCAGGGTGAGCAAAGAAGTGCAGGGTAGCACGAAATATACTTTTCTTATCTGGGGTGAGAGACTGTAGATTAACTAATGCGCTGAGATGAGCTAAATATACTTCTCTCGGGATGAGAGACTATAAACTAAACGTTTCTCAGCTTTCTCAGGTTTCGCTGTACTTCATCTCGGGTGAGAATTTCGAGGCGACTGACAATTTCTTCTGAACGCCACAAGGGGCTCTCTTGACAGTGTGTAGGGAGGAAACATGATTACACTTTTTGAATAACTTAGTACGAACGCCCTGTAATATTTATAACGACTTTAATTAAAAAAATTATGATTTTTATATTTTTAAAACTACCCATAAAAAGAAGTTATTATGATGCGCATATTTGAATACGTGAAATAATTTAATTCTATATAGGAGGTTTCTGTCTTTGATCGCCAGCCATCTTGATTCTCATTTAATCCCATCTTATATTTAATGGGGTAGAAGGCTTGATGGCCGAGTGACTAGCGCTGTGGTGCTCGGTACCACAAGTTTCGATTCGAGTCCCGGCGGAGCCATGGAAATTTGTAGTATTTTGAAATCCACTTTAAACCGTAGGACCTGGTCTAATATGATCATAGAACGTTATGGGAGTAGTGTTATTCGCGTCTGTAGCGTATCTTCAAGTTACACGTGCTTCCTGGGTAATGCTAAATAAGTAACAGTGGTAAGTATGTGGTACATGGTGCAGTTTTGTGTTACAGCGTATGGTACAGTGGTACAGCCATTGCTTATGCCATAAAGATTTACTGTCTCTGTATTGCCAGCTGCATTATAACAACATTTAACGAGGTTAATACTAAAGCCTGACAACTTATTGAATTAATAATTTATCCATGAGTTTTGAATCAATATACTTTATTAAAACTTTTTGTCCGAATTCAAATGCTCCATGTTATCTACCTAGCCCGTTTAAGCATAAAACAAAAAAAAAAAAATTTTCCTTCAATAAAAGTATCATTTGTCAAAAATTACATATCGCATTGTCTATGCGATATGTACTTTTTTAAAAGTATGGCTGTATATATAAGAATATTGAATTTTCGATTCTTTTTCGATTTCTTTTTCCAAATTGAAGTAAAAAGTGTTTTAGTGAAAGTTTCTTGTTTCTTTCTCTACTATTTCTATTTCATTCCTTTTAGTCTTCCTTTAAACCTGAACACCTAACTGAGTAATCGATATCCAGGGAAGTAAGAAGTTCTTCAAACACGACTAACAATAAAAAAAAAAAAAAAAAGAATACATCTCCTTTCGCGGAAAATCATACTACATTAACCCTCAGACAGACTTACGTCTGGGACACTAGAAAACAACAAATAAATTTACGATCCCATAAAATGGAACCGGGGCGGATTCGGACATTGAACGGCCGTGACGCTTTTATGCAGCTGTAAATAAGGATTTCAATCGACTTTTAAAAATAAAATTCATTTCTCGTTACCGCAGTTTTTAAAGAAATAAGCAGGTACTTTACGTATTCCCTTTTAAGAGATTTTATTTGCAACATAAAGTGCTCGCATTAAAATTATACAGGTTAAGTGACATATTAAAGATTTTTAGTAATAAAAAATGCTTTTATTTTATAGCGATGTTGGTAATAAAAAATGCTGCATGGTGTGTGCTCTTGTGTGTGTGTGTTTTTTTTAAGAATTAAAGTTGAACAGGATATAAATTACCAGTTATATATTAAACTAAGGGGCCTGAATGGCCGAGTGGCTAGCGCTCTGGTGCTCGGTACCACAGGTTTCAGGTTCGAGTCCCGGAGGTACCATGGATGTTTGTAGTGGTTCGGAATCCACTTTAAACCATAGGTCCCGGTCCTAATAGGATCTTAGAGCGCTGCGGGGACATTGTTACTCCGCTCTGTGGCTTATCGTCAAGTTACACGGGCCCCCTGGGTAATTCAAAGTGAGTAACGTCTGTGCAGCGCTTGAATTAAGGCATCCAAGACCAAGCTGCCTAAGTGTTTGCCAGCTGCATTAGAAAAAAAAAAAATATTAAAGAATAGAAATTTCTTAAAAGTGCGTGTTCTAAATATATTCTAATGCTATGTGTATCTCGGCATTATTTTCAAATTTTCTTAAAGTAAAAGATCGTTTTTAAATGTCTCAATTGATTATTGCTGATTTCTTTTAATTATCGACTGATGAAAAAGATACAAAAATAGACCACTGAATAACTGATTGATATTTATTATGAATTCATTTGATTGAACCAGATTTGATTGATATTTATTATGAATGAATCTTTTGTAATTGCGATTTTGGATCGCAATAATTCTAATGGGGTTTGATGGCCAGTGATTACAGTTCTGGCGCTCAATTTCATAGGTTTCGGGTTCAGGTCCTGGAGATACCATGGATGTTTGTAGTGGTTCGAAATCCACTTTAAGCCACACGTTCCCGGTCTTATAGGATCGTAGAGCGTTGTGGGGTAGTGTTACCGCATCCAGCATCAAGCTACACGTGCCCCATGGGTAGTGCTAAATGAGTAACAGCGATGTAGCTATTGCTTATGGTATAAAAAGATTAACTGTCTCTGTATTAGAACAACATTTAATGAGGTTAATACAAAATTCCTGACAATTTATTGAATTAATAACAAAATATTTTGTTGTTAAAACTTTTTGTCCGAATTAAAATTCTCCATGTTATTTGCCTAGCCCGTATCATCATAAAAAAGGGAAAACCAAAAAAAAAAATAAATTACTTGAATAAGAAGTATCATTTGTCAAAAATTACATATCGCATTGTCTATGCGATATATAATTTTAAGAGAGTATGGCTGTACATCAAAGAATATTGAATTTTCGATTTTTCTGTTCCAAATTGAAGTAAAAACCAGTGTTTTAGCAAAAGTTTCTTTTTTTTTTTTTCTATGATTTCTACTTCATTCCTTTTAGTTCTCCCTTTACACCTGAATACCCAGAATCGATAGCCAGGGAAGAAAGAAGTTCTTCAAACACGACTAACTATAAAAAAAATACGTCTCCTTTCACGGAAAATCTACTACATTAACCCTCAGACAGACTTACGTCTGGGACACTCAAAACAACAAATAAATTTATGATCCCATAAAATGGAACCTGAGGAAGGATTCGGACATTGAACGACCGTGAAGTTTCTGAGTTTTATGCAGCTGTAAATAAGGATTTCAATCGACTTTTAAAAACAAAAATTCATTTCACATTACCGCAGTTTTTAAAGAAATAAGCATGTACTTTACATATTCCTTTTTTTTAAGAGATTTTAGTAATAAGAAAATGCAGCATGGTTTAAAATCACTTTTTTTTTTTTTTTTTTAAGAATTGAAGTTTAACAGGATATAAATTACAAGCTATATATTAAAGAATATAAATTGTGTATTGTAAATAAATTCTAATGCTTTGTGTATATTAATGTTATTGTCAAATTTTCTTAAAGTAAAAGTCTCACTTTTGATTATTGTTGATTTCTTTAATTATCTATGATGCCAAGATACAAAATCTACCATTGTTTAGCTTTGATTTATATCTATTATGTAAATCTTTTGAAATTTATATAATAGCAATAGTTATAATGGTTCCCTATGGCAAAGTCCTTAGTTCTCTGACACTCGGTGTCACAGGGTTCAAATTCCAAAGGTGTTCATGGATGTTTGTTGTAGTTCGGAATCCACTTTAAACCGTACGTCTCGATTTAATAGGATCGTAGAGCGTTATGGGGGAGTAATGTTACTCACGTTCGTAGCACATATCATCAAGCTGCACGTGCCCCCTGGTTAGTGCTAAATGAATAACAGCGGTGTAGCCATTGCTTATGACATAAATATTAACAGTCTCTGTTTTGACAACTGCATTAGAACAATATTTAATGAGGTTAATACTAAAGCTCTGACGATTTATTGAGATTAATAGTTTGCTATTCCAGAAGTTTTTAAATAAAAAAAATTTTTGTTGTTAAAAACTTTTGTCGAATTAAAATTCTCCATGTTATTTGCCTAGCCGGTTTTCTCATAAAAAAAAAATTGAAAAACCAAAAAATTACTTCAATAAGAAGTATCATTTGTAAAAATTACATATCGCATTGTCTATGCGATATGTAATTTTTTAGAAAATAATCTAAGAATATTGAATTTTCGATTTTTCTGTTCCAAATTAGTAAAAACCAGTGTTTTAGCGAAAGTTTCTTTTTTCTTTTTTCTATGATTTCTGTTTCATTCCTTTTAGTTCTCCCTTTACACCTGAACACCTTACTGGGTAATCGATAACCGGGAAGAAAGAAGTTCTTCAAACGAGATGACAATAAAAAGAAAATACGTCTTCTTTCACGGAAATCATACTACATTAACCCTCAGACAGACTTACGTCCAGGACACTCGAAAACAACAAATAAATTTACGATCCCATAAATGGAACCAGGACAGATTCGGACATTGAACGACCGTGAAGTTTCTGAGTTTATGCAGCTGTAAATAAAAGTTTCAATCGACTCTTAAAAACAAAAATTCATTTCACATTACCGCAGTTTTTAAAAGAAATAAGCATGCACTTTTTACGTATTCCTTTTTAAGTTTTCAGTAATAAGAAAATGCAGCATGGTTTAAAAAAGAGTGCTCTTGTGGCTTTTTGAGAATTAAAATTATACAGGATATAACTTACTAGTGACATATTAAAGAATAGAAATTCCTTAAAGTGTGCATTATAAATAAATTTTAAATACTATATGTACTTTGGTATTATTTTGAAATTTCCTTAAAGTAAAAGTTTGTTTTTAATTGCCTAATTGATTATATTGTTGATTTATTTAATTATCTTTAAAGAGGGAAAAGATACAAAATTGACAACTGATTATCTTTGATTTATATTTATTATGACTGAATCTTTTGAAATTGCGATTATTGGATTGCAATAATTCTAACGGGGCCTAATGGCCGCGTGACTAGCGCTCTTTCACTCAGTGCGGTTGATTTTCGGGTTCGGAGTCAGAGCTGTGCCATAGATGCCTGTCGTGGCTAGGAATCCACTTTTAAACCGTAGTTCAGGGTTCAATATGAATGTTAGGCATTGGGCGTTGGGCTGTACAACCTTAACCCATAAAAAGAAAACATCTTCTGTCTCAAAAATCTGCCAGTAGACAAGAGTCCACCATGGGGTTGTTGCCATTGAAGAAGAAGAAGGATAAATATGAAGATGTGTAAATCTGATACGTCTATAAATTAATATCAGGGGGTGATCACATTAGTTCATATGATCACCTGAAAGCTCTGACGATTAATCAGGCAATAGTTCTAGTTCTAATGTACAATTTGATCCAGAACTATAATTGTCCATGGGCTGTTGCATCCCCACCATGGGGCTGTTGCGACAATGCATTCGACAATGAAGGAAAGAAGAAGTCTAATTCAATAACTTTGGTGCGTAATTGAAAATGCAATTTCTCACTTAACCAACAGTTTAATGATTTACATGGGATTGTGCTTCTTTGGGCTAAAAGTGCTCATGTCAATATACTAAGAATGGAACATGCGAGACTTTGGTAAAAGCTTCAAGCGTTTCTCTATTGATAACAGAAACACTTGCTTAATAACTAATCATGTATTATTTAGTTAATAACTCTCTAATTTTGGATATTTCCTGCATTCTATTCTTAAGAAGATTACGACTGACAGCCAAGAAGCAATCTCAAGCAGAGGTAGTGGCTGGTCTGGTGTGAAAAAATTATAATAATATAAAATTTAAAATGGTGTAAATAAAGAAACTTACTAAATGATATCAAGTAAAGTTGTGAGTAAATGAATCAATTTCTTTATTTTTCTGAAATAATCCCTAACAATTCATTTTACATAAATCTCGAACTGAAACTCTATGGCTTCTTAACTTTTTATTATATCGTATTTAAGCATACTTTGATTTGAGCGTGATTACATTATAAATTTGGCTAAATACACTCACTACAAAAATAAATATTATCTTACTTTAAAAGGTATTTAGTTAGTATTTTGTTGCCTATTTCCCTATGAAAATGTTGGGGTTGCATTTCTTAGAGTTCTAAATCCGCTTATGGCATGTGCCTGCTTTCAGAAACAGAGGAGTCTCGATGGAGTTGATAATCACAAATATAAAAACATTCGTGTCTATATCAAATGATACCTTTCTAGTGGATTACCAGATTTTCCTAGCTCACACTACTTACCTCTTTTCCTGGCCAAAAAATCTCCCCTTCAAACCTATTCAGGACCTGTTCGTGGTATCATGTCCCACTGATGTACTATCCTCTCTCATTTCTAATGGACTGATGAGCTACAGTGGTAAAAAAATGTGAGTTACTCGAAAATATTTTGCATTAAAAAGCTGTTGTGACTGATTCCACCAGAGTCCACTTTGCGGGTGGACACCATAGTGCGTCCTATTCACTGGTTGTGGGGCTTCAGGAGGCAGGCGAAGTGTTTGCTGTGATCGAGAACCCGTAATTTAGAAGTCTGACTGGCTCGAGTCACTGAACAAGGAGGACAGTGCTTTTCGATACCTTTATGAGGAAGGCTTTGCACGGCACACTTTTTGTGTATTATAGGATAAAGCGCAAGGAAAACTCCAATCAATTATGATCTGACTAACGAGTAAGATACTATGAATATCTACAAACGCTATTGAGCCTCCTCATTTTTGAATCAGTGTCTACAACGATACACCACCAGTGGATATGATCTATCAGCACTCCCTCGCACTCTCTTATCCGGCAGGGCATACCCACTGAGCCTGTCATGGGACTGAATTAAAAATGCATTGAAGAGTTGAAAAAAAAAAAAGTTGGGGTTTATTAACGTACATTTATTCTGGATGTGATCCTTCCTGAATGTACTATATTTTCCACAGAGATTTGTAGAAATTTTGTAATATTTTGCTTAAATAAAGCTACCAATGATATTATGTTATTGCATCTAAGCAGTTAGGATAAAATTATTTTTATGGTTTCACATTTCTCAATCTTAAACCATCTATAACCATCATCATTATCAAAGAACATTAAAAATTTTCATTTTATATTGGATGTGTATATGCAGGATTACTTATTAATTTCACATTCATTTAAAAACCTAATTAAAATACATGATATTGAAAATAAAAATAATTTATATTTATTAAAACAAGAAAACAGTATCGTTTTTTCTACAACAGGGGAGCTGTAAACACGATGGCTCAACCTGATATTATGGAGTTCAACGCAAAATGAGCTAACTTATGAAAAAACAAACCCAAAGTCCTTTACAGGAAGGGGATATTGTCAATTTCGACAAATAGTGCTTTCTATTGGAAGAATGACCATTCAGTTCGAACACAATGCGGGCTGTTTCTAATCCGACTTCGATGGGACTGGACAGCTGTCGGGATTACGAAAATGCCCTGACTTCTGATTAATGAATTTCTTGGATATTCAAGGACGGGAAAAGGACAAAATAATCACAGTTAATTTTCAGTGTAAATTAACTAATGTCCTAATAAATAGCAGAGTACATAACAGTAAGCAGCTAAAATGTGACAACAAACTCAAGTCTAAGCAGTAATAGCAATCTAAGAGACATATAATGTACTGAAAGTCCAAAATAAAAGTGACTTAGTCAAAATAAAAATTACAACTTTCCGCTTCGCATAGTAAGGAGGAAAATCATAAAAATTAAAACTAAACAGTCTAACTATCGAGTTGTTGGAAACTTATACATGCAATCAGAATGAAGGTGAGAGTATCAATTCTACTGGTTTCAGAAAGCAGCTGACCCTGGGATGCCATAAGCAGATTGAGAATCCTGAATGCCTGAAATTTATTTGGGTATATTTTTACTGCTAGCGAGCCATGAGGTGGGCATACACCATCAGGGTATTTTCTATTAAACTATCCTCCATCCAGTTTTCCTACATTCCATATTATATTTAGTACAGTTACGTCATTTTTCTGTTGATGTAATTAGAAATGTTCATTATTTCATTCATTCTTTGTTAATTTGAACGATTATGGTATTGTTTGAAAGGCAATATTTTATCTTTGAATTTTGATAATACAAGGATTTTTAATCGATGAGAAAATTATAAAAATAATGATAAACAAACGAAATTAAAGAAAAAACTACCAATTTATTCATTCTTATCCACTTTATAAGTTAACTTGATCATAATGCGACGGGAAACTGATAAAAATTTGTCTATAAATCTTTTTGGACCATCTAAAAGTTAAAGTGCGTACAATCCAATCGGTTTGAAAAATTCAGGTCGAGCGTTTGAGCTTGAGAGATGAACCTCATACAGGAACGCCCAGCGACATTCGAGGTTTGGCGAGTAGACGGCGAATCCCAATGACCACCTCTTGAATAAAGCAGCTTTGTCTAAAAAGGGATCATTGTATTCCCATGGTCAAGGAAAAATATTTTGCAGATCAATTTCTATCGCTTCTCCTGCTGCTTGCTCGTGTGAGCAGCAATATTGGGCCACTCTTCAGTTCAAGCCTGGTTACTGGTCCCAAAAAAATTAGTTCAACATGAGCAATTTAATGACGAAAATGTCAGCATAATGCCAGAGCAATACGTAA